>PVHX01004494.1:0-88127 GCA_004024805.1 Geosciurus inauris | reverse complement strand
ACCTCGCCATTGTTGAGGCTGGCTTTGAACTCCTGTCTCATTGCCCAGCAGAAATTCTATGGAAGACGTGTATTAGGATCAAGAGCAATATAATGCAAGTAGAAATGTGTTAAGGATACAAGGTCAAGAAAGGCTGGTGAAGTGCTCCCAGATTATAACTACAGAATCTCGAGCAAAGATAAAGAATATTGAACTTTGTGATGTTTTGAGTTTTTTATAATATAAAACTTTTGACCCAAAAGAAAAGAGATATAGCCTCCAGAGTATGTGATGTATAAAATATTGTACCCTTCTCCTGAATATAGCAGAAGGAAGAGATTTGTTCTAAGGGACAAAATGTCTCTAACTTATCTAATTTACATAGGCAATAATGGTATTACTTGATTAATGCCATCATTTAAATAACTGATAAAAAATTGTACTGAAGTTAGTGCTTTTGATATGTAGTGACTTAGAGGTTTTTTTTTTTAACATAGAAACTCTACCAGCTTGACCATTATGCTTTTGGTTTATTATTATCAGTAATAATCTTTAAGTTTTTAATCATCTTTCTACTTTTCCCTTGTTTTATAGGCTACAGCTGTTAATTCTGAAGCTATCAATATTCATCAGCTGGATTACGTTTTGGAAGATACAGCTCATGAGCTCTGGGCTATGACTCATGCTAAGATCTTGGGGTCAGAAACCTTAGCCACTTTGAGAGACATCAAGGACATCCCAAATCTGGAGACCATGATGCTCCGAATGGAAGAAATGGAAGTAAGGTCTAGGGCTGCTGGTCTGGTTTGCTGCTTGGGGCTCACCTCTTCCTCTTCGTGCCTCTGGAGCTTAACAAGCTGGAGTCACGTGGTCCTGCTTTTAAGCCCTAGCTCTGTTGCCAGAAGTGTATGACTTTGTTATGATCACTTACTCTGTCTAATGAGCAGGGTTTTTAAGGATGAGGTATAAAGTCTTCAGCATACAATCTGACACATAACCCAGTAAGGGATGACTAATATTATCCTCCTAATAGTAATGATTTGTGATTCCAAAAACACCATAGACTTTTTCATCCATTAGCTTATAAGTACTGTTCAATTGTCTCTTCTGCTCTGCTGTAGTGTGATCCTATCAAATCACAGATAATTTTACCTTTAATTTCCATACTACTGCTTATGCTTTTCTCAAAATTTTAACCTATTCCCTGGATTATTCAGAGCAGGAAATTGAGATCCAGTAAGGGAATAAGTGATGTGGCCAAGGTCATAAGAAATTACTGGGAGAGCTCAGATGAGAATCTCATTCTCCTGGCAGTAAGTTCGGTATTTTCTTTTTTATTGCACCAAGATCAAGTTTCACTTGTTCTTTGCTGCTAAATAGAAACATTGTAAGGAACACAATTTTTTGTTGATTTTTGAAAATTCTAAGATATGCACTTTATCCTGCTTTTGGAGCTGATTTTCCTTCTTGAGGATAACATTTTAGATCCAAGCCATCCCAAACAGGAGCCACTAGCCACATGTGCCTATAGAAATGTTAAATAATTAAAATTAAAATTCACAAGTGCTTAATAGTTAGTAGTTACTGTATAGGACAGGGCACGTAAACAATGTTTCTGTCATCACAGCAAATTCTAGTGGCAGTACCTGTCTAGATTGCAGTCGTGTTCGTCACCTTGTTTTATTTTAGACTTCACCTCATGAGCTAATCACTTCCTATCCTGGCAGCCACCCATTCCTGGCTCTGTGTCTGTATTAATCATGTCTGCAAAACTTTTTCCTCCTTACTAGTTCTGGTTTATAATGAAACTCGTTTTTTTCTCATAAAACTTTTTTTTTTTTTTTGAAGAAATACCAGGAGACAGTTCGTCAAAGATACAAGAAAGTTGTATATACCGATCCTCATTTATGGATGCAGGAAGAAAGAAATGGTAGGTGTTTCTCCCACTTCTTCCTCCAACATTTTATTCTAAAAGTTTCAAACATACAGAAAAGCTGAGGAAAAATTATATGGAGAATATTTATGTACTCACCTTTGAGACTGTAAAATGAATGTTTTGCTAATTGTCTATTGTGTCTATTCATCCCTCTGTCCATCAGTTCATCTTACCTTTATATTTCCAGTGCATCATCACATTTCAAAGTTACCAGATATCAGTATACTTTACCTCTAATTTTGTAGCATATATATCATCAGTTAGAATTTCATATTTATTTATAGTTTTTTTCTTCTATGATTTAAAATTTAAATATAATAAAATGCACAGATCTTAACTGTCATTTGATAGGTTTTGACAATTGGGTACGTGTTTGTTACCCCAACCCCCATTCAGACATAGCACACATCATCACCTCAGAAAGTTCCTTCATGCCCTTCCCAGTCAACTCCCCACCACTGAGCAACCACTGTGCTTTTTAAATCAGTTTTGACTTTTCTAGAATTTCATATAAGTACTATCATAGTATATACTCTTGTTTAGACTCCTTTCATTCAGCTTAGTGTTTATAGCTTTATGTTGCTTATTCTCCTGTAACAAATTTAAGTTTTTGACAAGTTTAATCCATAAGTTTAGTGACTTAAAACATAGACTTACCCTCTTCTAGTTCTGGAAGTTAAAAGTCTGAAGTGAGTTTTAAAGGCTGAAATTAAGGTGCTGAGAGGGCTAATTCCATCTGAAGGCTCCAGGGAAAAATCTTTTCCTTAAGTTTCTTGCAGCTTCCAAGGCTGTTGGCATTCCTTAACCTATTGCCTTTGTACTGCTGTCTTTGTTTTCATTCCCACATTGCCTTTTTCTTTTCTGTAGTCAGATCTTTCTCTCTGTCTATTACAAGGACTCTTCTGGTCACATTTAAGGCTCCGGTCATCCAGGATTCTCTCCTCATCTCAAGATCTTCAGCTTGCCGGGTGTGGTGGCACATACCTGTGATCCCAGTGGCTCAAGAGGGTGAGACAAGAGGATCATGAGTTCAAAGCCAGCTTCAGCAATTTAGCAACTCAGTGAGACCCTGTCTCAAAAAACGGCTGGGGATATGACTCAGTGGTTAAGTTCCCTTGGGTTCATTCCTTGGTACCAGGGGCAAAAAAGATCTTTAGCCTAATCAAAGTCCTTTTGGCATAGAAGGTAACATTCACCAGGTTCCAGAAGTTAGAATGCAGATGTCTTGGTGGGCCTTATTCATCCTGCTACACTATCGTATGGTCTTTTCTTACTGAGTAGTATCCTGTGGTATGTGGGTACTGCATCCAGTTTATCCATTTACCTGTGAATCTGCATTTATTTGCTTTCAGTTTGGGGCTATTAGGAGTAAATCTACCATGAATATATTCATGGGTAGTCTTTGTATGGACCATGAGTTTTTATTTTTCTTGGATAAATAACCGAAGAGTAGATTTTCCAGGTTATATGATAGGCATGTTTAACTTTATTAAAAATAGCCAGACTTTTGACAAAGAGACTGTACCATTTTACACTCCTGCCAACATTCTCATCTATATTAAGCTCCAGTTGTTCTGTGTCCTTGCCAGCATTTGGTATTTGTCAGTCTTTTAAATTGTAACCATTCTGGTAGGGGAATAGTGGTTTCTCATTGTGACTTTAATTTCCTTTTCCTGATGAATAATGAAATACAGAACCTTTTCAAGGGATTATTAACCATTGGTGTAGCATCCTTTGTGAAGTATCCAAAATCTTTCATCCAATTTTTTGGATTGTCTTTTTATTTTCAATTGTAGGAATTCTTTTTGTGTTCTGGATACAAGTTCTTGTCAAATATGTGGTTGGTTTTGTTTTTTTTTAAGTTTTTGCTTTTTATGTTTTTTGCTTTGGTTTTGGTGGTGCTGAGGGTGGAACCTAGGGCCTTGTACATGCTGAGCAGGTACTCTACCACTGAGCTACATGCTTAGCCCTGTTTTTGTTTAATTTAATAGCTTTAAAGAGATAATTTACATAAATACGCCCTTTTAAAAGTGTACAATTCATTAGTTTTTCGTATGTTCATATAGTTGTACAAACCATCACTACTTTCTGAATTCCAGAACATTTTTATCGGCCCCCAAAATCCTGTATCTGTTAGCCCTTACTCCCCATTCTCCTTCCCTCTGGCCTTGCAGTCAGCTAGATTTTTTGCAAATATTTTTCCCTGTCTGTGGCTTACCTGCTTATTTTCTCAAAAGCATTACATTTTTTAATTTTGATAAAGTCTAACTTATCAATTTTTTTCTTCTGTGATTTTTACTTTCTGTGGCCCTTGAGGTTAGAAGACATTCTCTTGTTTTCTTCTAGAAGCTTTTGGGTTTTGGCTTTTATATTAAGGTCTATGATCTTTGTTGGGTAAAATTTGCCTGTGGTTTGAGGTAGAAATTGAGGGTCATTTATTTATTTTTAATACTTATATTTTATTTATTTTTTATGTGGTGCTGAGGCTCGAACCCAGTGCCTCACACATACTAGGCAAGCGCTCTACCACTGAGCTACAACCCCAGCCCTCATTTATTTTTTATTCCAATGGATCACTACTTGTTCTAGCACATTTATTGAGAAGACTTGCTTTTCTCTTCCACATTCCAAAATTCATATATACACATTTTACATTTTGGCCTCAATTGCTAGGTTGCTATCACAATTTTGGCTGGGAAATGTTAATCAAATTCTATTTGACTCATGCTTGTCAGTTACTGCCTTACTCAGTGAAAGGAGAAGAGTAAAATGTGGTTAAGTATTACCTTTAAAGGAATCTAAGTACTATTTGTACTGTGCTTACTAAGAGACATAGAGGAAATTGGGTATAAAGAAGGTTTACAACAGTGTATGTCACATGTAATTATTTTAAAATATGTGTTTGGGGTATTGTCTTAGGAAAAAATAATCTCCATGTCATTTTTTTTCCCTTCTGTGTCAGTTTTTTTGACAGAAAGATAAGCCATCTAAACAAAATACCAACGTATTCTTTTTATGTTTTATGTAATTTTCAAGCACTGGTTTTTGTTGATGTTATTCTCTTTTTCTAGCACTCCTCCATCCTCCATTTGTATTATCACATACCAATCCAGTGATCCTTCAAGGCCCAGCTCATGTGATCTCACTTGTGAAGTGCTTTTCCTTGTACAGGTTGAGCATTCCTAAGCCAAAAATCTAAAGTTCAAAATGCTGTCAAAGTTTTAAAGTTTTGAATTTTCAGATGTAGAGAAAGCTTAACTGGTAAAGTCTATGCAGATATTCCAAAATCTCAAACACTTCTGGTCCCAGGCATTTAGGGCAAGGGACATTCAACCTGTATCTCTGTATTAGAACTGTGCTCCCTTCCTCCCTTTATCGCTGATGAATTCTCATAGCATGTTCTAGCATGTTCTATCATGTGTTAGAGCTGTTTGGTAAGGTGTCTTATCTCTCCCAACTATGCAACAGATTCTTTGAGGCTGGAGAGTTGTCATGGTAGGTCATGTTTCCCTCTTTGCCTTCCACAGAGCTGGCACAGCAAGACCCTTCTAATTACTGTCTAGTCAATCAGTGGTCATTTTAGCGTCTTTTTGGGAAAGAGAGTAAAGGGAAACGAAGGGCAATTTGTTTTACTGATGGTTGGCCCTTGGCCACTAAATTAGGTCACATCATGTAGAGGACAGTCTTGGGAGGACTTAGTGTTTCTTTTCAAGGACAATTTAAATTATTAATCACTATCTAGGACTCTGTATAAAGTCTAGGTATGCATTGAAAAGGACCTCTTTAGAATAGTAAGAAGTGAAATTAGTTTTTTGCATACTCATAATTCCAGAATCATGAAATCATAAGAAGAATCCTATGTTTCCAGTTTATTCTATTCTGCTTGTTTGATGATATGTATCACAGAACCGAATTTAAAGTGATCTTTGGATTGTGGAATATCTTATCTATACCTCTTTTTTTTTTTTTTTTTAAAGAATATTTTTATTAGTTGTTGATGGATCTTTGTTTTATTCAATTATTTATATGTGGTGCTGAGAATCGAACCCAGGGCCTCACACATGCAAGGCAGGCACTCTGCCACTGAGCCACAACCTCAGCCCTTATCTATACCTCTTATCCTCTCTGTGACCACTGGAAAAATGATTGTACTCTCAATAATATTTTTCAAAAGCTGACTTGTTTAGTCTTTCTGTTTGACAGTAAGAAATCATAAGCATATAAAATGAGAAAGTTACTTGACAGATAGATGCTTCTTATTAAGAAAAGGACAGATTTTCTTCCTATACTTGCAACACATTTAAAATTAGAAATAATCTAAAACGCAAAAGAGCTGTCAAGCCTGCAAGTTGTGGTTAATAAATTAATGTTTTGACTATCATCATGCAGATTTTTTTCCAGCATTGCCCAGAGACAAATTAAATCATCTAATTAAGTGTTTGAGTGTGAATGGGTTTTTCTCCTTCTTCAGTAATCAAAGCATTTAAAGGTTAAAAAACAAACTTAACCACTTCAGACTCCTTGAATGGCTAGCTGGGTCAGCCATGGGCCCTGCATAGCCTGGAGCCCACACAAGCGTTCTCAAGAAGTCTTCCTCAGAGCTACCAGAGGTTTCCAAAGGAGCTTGATATTTCTTAAGACTGATTTTTCATTTGTTTCTCTGTGCCTTTTAAATTTATCTTTGCATATAAAAGAAGCATTCTTTCCCTTTGTACTGCTATCTGTGCCCTTTATGCTTAAGAGAGGTGATGTGACTTACAGGTTATTGGCATTGGGACAGCTCTAATAAGGACATCAACTTTTCCTTACATGCAGTCATTTTATGCTTTTCCTTTTGTAGACCAGAAAATCCGAACAGTCAGTGAAAGTCCCATGTCTCCTCATCCAATCAGGATCACAAAGACAGTAGCTCGCAAGGATCCAGCTGTGAACATCTTATTAGAAAGGCCCTGCAATGGCAAGTAAGTGGCCACGATGCTGTTAGCCTCCATGCTAGTTGGCTGCCTTTGATGTCATTAAAATTCGGATTTCTTCAGTTCCCACATGACAAAGAAGTTTTTTGTTTTGGACCAGGGTGTTACCGGGGATTGAACCACTGAGCCACATCCCCAGCCCAATTTTGAATTTTATTTAGAGACTGGGTCTCACTGATTTGTTTAGTGCCTTGCTGTTGCTGAGGCTGGCTTTGAACTCACAATCCTCCTGTCTCAGCCTCTGGAGATGCTGGGATTATAGATGTATGCCACTGCGCCCAGTGACAAAGAAGTTCTTTTGAGCAAGATCTTGTAAATTCCAAGATGGCTAAGTAAAATAGCATGGTTATAGGAAGGCCATTGAGTATGTTGTATCTTGAGCCCTTCAGCACACAGTATCATGCATCTGGTTTTTCATGTTGAGAGCATTACTTTGGTATATGTGGGTTGTGCTGATACTTAACGCAGGATTTGCTCACAGAATTGCTTTGTGTAAGGAACAGTAACTAATGCCTGCGGTGTTGAATGTTAGCACAGTGAGAAGAAGTCCAGTGTCTCGTGATAGGATGTTGAGTTTTGTTTGGTGTGAGAAAGAGAAATGAAGGTGAGCCTTTGGTTATGAAACCACTAGGATAAATTAACAGTTCACGCTTGCTTGCCAATGAATTTTGAATGCCTTCATCCTCTTTATTTGTTCTCAGTTCCTTGGATGAAAGTGTGGGAACAGAGGAGAGATCAGAGAAAAGAGAGGCTTCCTTTCCCTCCCTTGCAGAAGATACCCAACAGAGAGAAGGCCAAACTCCCCTCTTTGTCCCATCTGGTATGCGGCACAGCATTGGTGACTACTGTAGCCGTTTTGAACAGTACCTCCGGATCATAGCTCATGAAGCCATAGGCTCTTTCAACCCATGGCTGATAGCTGAAAGGTCAGTAAAATATATGTGCCTATGTTTAGGAACCAAATGCCAAATTTTAGACTCACAGAAAAGCTGGAGAGAAGGCTGGCCAAGGTCTCATACCATGCTTTTGGGCCCTGGAATTCCAGTTGTTGCTAATGGAAGGCTTTCCCTTCCAGCTGCCTTTTTTCAGATGCACAGGCTTTACTACTGCTCTGCTGCTGCCTCTTCCAGTGCAGAGTGTCCTAGCCAGCTCATGCTGCCATAAAATACCACAGACTAGGGGACTTAAAAAAACAGGAATTTATTTTTCGTAGTTCTAGAGGCTTGGAAACCTAAGATCAAGGTGTCTGGTGACCATCCTCTTCCTGGCTGGCAGATGGTAGCCTGCTTGCTGTGTCCTTTTGTGGCAGAGAAAGGAGCTGTGGTCTCTCTTCCTCCTCTTGTAAAGGTACTAACCCCATCCTGAGGGCGCCACCTTCATGATCTCTTCTAAACCCAGTTACCTTCCAGTGGCCCTGCCATCACATGGAGAGTTAGGGCATCAGCACATGAATTTAGGATGGGGACACAAACATTCAGCCCCTAACAACAGGTATAGTATTCAGAAGTCCAGGGCTGATTTTCTATTGCTACTAGTGAGGGTGGTGTCCCATCCGGGAACACAAAATACTGCTAGGCAGGAAACAGTCATGATTATGAAATCTTCAAGGTCGGGACAAGCTTGCCTTTGTAAGCAGCAGGCCTCTGACTCCACATTTTCATTAACCCTTCTCCTCTTCTAGGTCATCTCACCTGGGAAAAGTAGTTTTATGAGTCATAAAACAAGACCTTGCAGCTACTAAAGTTAGAAGGTTGGATGCCTTCTTTTGTTTATGTATACCCCACTTAAAAGATATATGTAAATTCATTGTTTTTAAAAAGGACCAAAATTTAAATTCCTCATGGGTAGTACTTTATTACAAACATGCAAGGTTATTTTTTGTCATTGAGATAAATATTACGCTATGATTATATTTCTTTCTTAAGCAAGTTTTAAACATGTTTCAGGAATTAATAATCACCTCTTTTATTTGCCTATTCTTTTATATATTTATTATCTTTCTGTACACACCACCAACAATCTCTCAATATAGTTTTCCTAATGAACAGAAATAGCAGTTAACCCCTGCTTCTCAACCTCAGCCCTCCTTTTTCTCCTTAGACTCCCTTTCCTTCTGCCTTAATATGGCCCAGCTGCTATTCTATAGCTCTGCTCTGTGGCTCTTGTCCTGGAACTTCATCATCAGCCTGAGTGTTGAGTATTCAACACTCCTGTCCTTGTATTCCTCTTTCTTGGTTTACTCTCTTGTTTTGATGGAGCTTATCCTGCTTTGTGTATTGGAGGCGATTTCTTGAGACAAGTTAAAAAGTATGTACCTTCATATTTGATTGATACTTTGGCTGAGTTTAAAATCGCTGGTTTATTTTTTCCAAAGAATATACCTTTATTTTTTTTGTGGGGGTGGAGAAAAGATTGTCAGTTCACTGCCAAGAGTAGGAGTAGAGATCTTATCAGCCTAACTGCTGATAGATTTGCAGATTTTCTTATTCTACAAGAATAAGAAAATTTGTTTTTGTTCTCTAAATTTTCAACTCCTTTTCTTGTTTTCTATCCCATATCGCACTGTGCCTTCGTGATTCCTGGTACTATTACTTCCTGAGCCTTTCTGATGTTTTGTGGGACAATCAGCTTGCTTTTGCTTAGCGTCTCCCTCAAAGGCTCTTAGATTTCTGTTTTCTCCATATTTCCTTAGTACTGCTAAATCAGTCGTGATTTTTCATGTGCTTTTTGCCTTCTGAAATGTTTGGATGTTTCTCATATATTTTGTCTGTCTGTCTGTCTGTCTCTCTCTCTCTCTTTCCCTCTTAGATGTATGTATTTGTTTATATATTTCTTTTTATTTTAGTGGGATTTGGGCAGGATCAAGGATAGTACTCATATTCAAGCCTTGGCTTAACCTGAAGACTTGAGACTGGTCTCTAGTATATGGTAGGCTTTGAAGCTTATGAAACCCTTTGTTCTAGGTGACTCTTAAGATGCACATCGGTCGTGACATATGCTCTGAAGATTTTCTGGGGGAAGAGAAGTACACCCGACTTGCTTCCATGTGTTCACTTGCAGTCCTGTAGCATGCTTACTCATTTTTCCATAACCTGTCCAGGATCCCTTAGGCCAACCACCATATTGGGCAATCCAAAAGCAAGCCCAGGAAGATAGACTATTCCTTGTTTGTTCTTAACACCTAATAAAATGATGTCTTTTGTTCATAGTTGTTTTTGTAGGTATAGGGATAAGTTCTCCCAGTCTATAAGGATAATAGGTTAAAATGTAAAGGACAGAACTATTAAAGGACAGGTACTATTACTTCCTGAGCCTTTCTGATTTTTTTTTTTAAATATTTATTTTTTAGTTGTAGGTGAACACAATATCTTTATTTTATTTTTATGTGGTGCTGAGGATCGAACCCAGTGCCTCCCGCGTGCTAGGCGAGCACGCTACCTCTGCGCCATAACCCCAGCCCCCCTTTCTGATGTTTTGTGGGACAATCAGCTTGCTTTTGCTTAGCGTCTCCCTCAAAGGCTCTTAGATTTCTATTTAAAAAATATGACTGGATTTTCACAGATGTTTTCTTCTGCCAACCTTTGGCCCTAAGTGACAGTGTATCTGAACATTCTAGTCTGTTGTTTTATTTTTTAAAAAACAATCTATTCTGTTTTAACTTCTTCAGTGTTCCAAAGAAGAGAGTCATATTGATCAGAGCTTGAAAAAGCATCCAAAGGCAGTTGGTTTCATCTGGTAGTCTCTAGGGTAAGAGGGAAGATAGTAAAGAATTTTTTTCTGTCTTTTAATGTGTCTATTCTTCCTTATTTCTGAGGAAAGGCACTGTTCCAGTGCTCTAAGGGAGATGATACAAACTAGATACAAGTAAATGATGAATTGGAAAAGGGAAGATTAAGGTGTTAAGTGTTTTGGGGTTTGTTTGTTTGGTTTTTGGTACTAGAGATTGAGCCCAGGCTCAACCACTGAGCCATATCCCCAGCCCATCTCGGTGTATTTTTTATTTTGAGACAAGGTCTCATTAAGTTGCTGATGCTGGCTTTGAACCTGTGATCCTCCTGCCTCAGCCTCCCAAGCCACTAGGATTACAGGCCATTGCATCTGGCTGTGGTAGTGCTTTTGATAAAAGCAAATTCTTAAAGATTCCTGGGTTTTAAAAAATGAGATTTCTAACTGAAAAGGACAAATTGAATATATGTATTTATCTCTATTCCTTGTATGTCTGTCCCACGGTTTGTCACTAAAACAACAAATAAAAAAGCATAAAACCATAAATGATAGCAAACAAAGTATCAATAAGATTTGGAACCCATATAGCAGTTAATACAAATGAAAAATGATTTAGCAGACCAGAGAAAGGAAAGTACCTAGTAGGTGAAACTAAGAATCAAGTTTATCTATACAGAAGAACCTTGGTAAGACTAAGGAACTAGAAGCACCAGATGCTTGTGAAGGCATGGATATAGGTGAGCCAGAAAATAAGAGATTTGGTTGAAATTGTTATTCTTGAAAATGAGCAGACAGCTGAGATGACCAGACATTTGATGAAAGCAATATGTAAGATAACATAAAGAAAACTCCGAGGAAGTGGAGACAATGCAATAAACTGAATAAAATATTAAAAACAAATTACAATTAATATTCTCAGAGAACTAAATGAAGGTGTTATGTCATGAAACAAGAACAGGATATTATAAAAAAATGAACTTTCTGAAAATGAAAAAGTTTCTTAGAAACATAGCCAGGTGTAATGGCACACAGATGTAATCCCAGTGACTTTGGAAACTGAGGCAGGAAGATCACAAGTGCAAGGCTAGCCTCAGCAATTTAGCAATTTCCTGTCTCAGAATGAAAAATAAAAAATAAAAAAAACTGAGGTTCTAGCTTGGGTCTAAAGTGCCTCTGAGTTCAATCCCTAGTCTCCCCCACCAAAATGTGACTAATGCAAAAAAAAGAAAGAGAAAGAAAGAAAAACATGATGGATGAAATAAATTCACTGGAAGAATTCAAAGAAAAAAGGCAGTCAAAAATTTAAGGAGCTAGATAACAAAAACAAAAAAAAATTAGAGGCTTGTTCTATGAAACCCAATATCTGAATAATAGGAGTTCCAGAATGTGGGAAAGAAGTGGGAAGTTACTCAAGAAATACTACAAAAAAAAATTCCCAGAAGGTTGTAGTCTTTTTAAATTGAAAGGGTTTGTCAGTTGTTCACTGTGAGAGAAAAAGAGCATGGATGGATGGATGGATGGATGGATAGATGGATGGAAGAAAGGAACAAAATACACCATGGCACATCATTATGAAAAGGAAATTTGAGCATCCCAGCTTAAGAAGATGACAAAAGATACCAGAGAGTTAAAACTGGACACCTTCAAATAATCAGAAAAGAGAATGACGTAATGTTTTCCACAGCAACACTGGAAGTTAGAAGATATTTGAACATACTTCCAAAGTGTAACCTAGACTTCTGTGCTCAGCTGATCTATCAGTTAAAATTAGAATCAAAACATTGTTAGGATGCAAAATGTCCAAAAATTTTATTTCCCTGCACTACTGCATATTAGAGGATGCATGCCACCAATACAAGATGTACATTAAGAAAAAGGAAGGTTGGGGTTTAGGAAGCTTAGACTCCACCATGGAACTTCCAGAAAAATGGCAAAAAAACATTTCTAGAAGAAATTTTCAGCAAGCATCAAAAGCTACTGGTCCACATTGGAGTAGAGGGCAGAGGACCCCAGGAGCGAGGGAAAGGCAGAGTGAAAAAGGTTAAAAAAGAAGAAAACTGGTATGTTACCTGATGTGTTGGAAGTAACAAGAGTACCTTTATATTTCTTTTTTTTTTTTTTTTTTAATTTTTTTTTAGTTGTTGATGGATCTTTATTTTATTCATTTGTTATTTATATGTGGTGCTGAGGATCGAACCCAGTGCCCCACTCATGTTAGGCAAGCGCTCTTCCACTCAGCCCCAGTCCCAGCCCCTACCTTTGTATTTCTTTTGTAGTTTGGTGGTGAATTAGTGATAGGAATATAAAAGCAAAGCAAATGTAAAACAAAGGTGATCACCTCTGCCTCTAGTAGTGGCACACTTGGTAATTTAGACCTCCTCTCCCACTGAGGATAACTGTTAATAGAACAGCTATATTAAAAATAAAACATGCACACTTAAAGGCTTCAAGAAGTTAACTAGGCAATGAAGAATAACTAGGACAGAATTCTGGAGAACAGAAGAGACCCAGAGAGGTTATCCCATTATGTGACACCAGATAGTTAATTCTGGAGGGAGAAAAGCAGCACTTTTGATAGCCTATCCAGGTCAGAATCCAGGGGTTGCCAAAGTAAGGCTATTGCCCTAGCAAACTTTCCTCACTTTTGATTGGGACCTAGAAATGTTGCACTCTGCAAGTATGGGTGCAGATATAAATTGGCCTGCTAAGGGACTTCACTCAGCAACAAAACATCTCAATTCCTGAGGTTGGAGTGGAATGACTCTAGATTGTTACTGTCCCCCAGTCTCTAGGCATAAGCAAACAAATTTTCCTTGGAGGAAAATAACATCATTTTAGGACTCAACTTATTTCTGCAATTTCCAAATACAATGTTTGGCATATGGTGAAAAATAACAAGGCAATAAAGAGATAAGACAATAACAAGAATAGGCCCACAGCAATTCCAGATATTAGAGCTATTTTGTAGACATTAAAATAACTGTGCCTAGTGTGTTCACAGAAATAAAAGGTACAACTTAGAATTTTGGCAGAGAATTGGGAACTAAAGAAAATATAAATGTACATCCTAGAATAAAAATTTTAATTTCTGAAATGAATTCATTGGATTGACACAGTAGCAAATTAGACACAACAGAAGAGAAAATTAAAGGTTTAGCACATAGGATGGAAGAAAATATCCAGAATAATGCATGGAGACACATACATATACATATACACACAAAAGATGAAAAGTAAAGACAAGAGTAAGGAGCTAAGCATGGTATTGCCTGTAATCTGAGCAACTTGGAAGGCTTATGCAGGAATGTCACAAGTTTGAGGCTAGCCTCAGCAATGTAGTGAGTCCCTGTCCCAAAATATAAAGTAAAAGGGATTAGAAATGTAGCTCAATGGTAAACAGCCCCTGGATTCAGTTCCTAGTGCCTCCTACCACCACCCCACCCCTCTAAAGAGGAGGAGTAGTAAGGGACATAGAGTATAAGTTGTTGGTATCTCAGAGGGAGAGGAAGGCAAGAAAATGAGAAACAACATCCAAAGAAATAATGGCTATCACTTTGTTAAAACAGCAAAAGATGTCACAACATAAATTTAGGGAACTAAAAAACCCACGCAAGAAAAATAAAAGGAAATTTCATGCTTGAAAAAAACATAGTACTGTTGAAAATCAAAGACAAAATCTTAAAATCAGGAGGAGAAAGGAAAAAAAGAGAAAGGAAACAGTAGAAGCTAAAAGTCCTGATGTCTTTTAAAATTCCAAAAGAAAAGAACCACCAGTTCAGAGTTCTAAGCCCATGAAGTATGTATCAAGAAGGAAGGTGAGTTGCGTGTGGTGGTACACGCCTGTAATCCCAGTGGCTTGGGAGGCTGAGGCAGGAGGATCTCAAGTTCAAGACCCGCCTCAGCAATTTGGTGAGGCCCTAAAGCAACTTAGTGAGACATTGTCTGAAAATTTAAAAAGGGAGAGGAGGGCTTTGGGATGTGGTTTAGTGGTTAAGCACCCCTGGGCTCAATCCTTAGTACCAAAACAAAAAGGAACATTCCAAATGAACAAAACCGAGACATTTATTGATAGTAGATCTTCACTGTGGGAAATGTTAAAGGGCTATCTTCAGGCAGAAAGAAAACAGTCACAGATGGAAGGTCAGAAAATATAGAAAGGCATGAATGCAAAGGTAAACGTGTAGGTAAATGAATATTTGCTGTATAAACCAGTAATACTGACGTCTTTGGGGTATATCTGTGCATGTGTGCACATACACATATTTAAACTGCACAGTAGCAATAGCATTTGAGACATAAGTCTGGTAGGGGATATAAATGGAGTTAGTGTTCTAAGGTTCTTACATTATCTGGGGAAAAGATAAGAATATTAAGTTACGTTAGACATTGAGTCTAGGATGCTTGTAATCTGGGATGACCACTAAACAAGTATTGGAAAGTATGTATGATACCCAATTTAATAGAAAGGGAAGAATGTAATAAAATATTACAAAACCTAAGAGAAGACAAGGAAGAAGAGAGAATAGAAAATACTTAATATTTTAGTGGTATAAACTCAAATATATCAGAATAACATATGAAAAAGGGGCTGGGGATATAGCTCAGTGGTGCACAGCACTCGCCTAGTATGCCTGAGGCCCTGGGTTTGAGCTCCAGCACCACAGGGGTGATAGCAAAACCAAAACCACTAGGGTGGGAATGGGTAGAAGAGAAGCAGAGAGACACCTTCATGGAACCATGTTCATGTTTCCTGTATATTCTCCCTAATCAACAAGGATGGGGGGAAACTAACTTGAACCACAAACAGAAACATGAACCTAACTGTATTTCACATAGATAACATAGTCATACTAATGGGGAGGAATGCAGATAAGAAAGAACTCACTGAAGTAACTTTTGAGCATACTATGTGGGCTGTATACATTCTGGCCAAACACAAAAGAACTATAAGCATATACCAAACCTAATCAGTAGATTTCTTTTGCTCGGTGGTATAGGGTAAAAATTCTAAAACTGCTTTCTCTGTTTTAAGATTGACCAAATAAGTAAGCACAATTTGAACAATGAGAGCAAGGTTTCTGGGGGAAGGCTAAAATGAATCCTCTGAAATGGAATTACAGGTATTCTCATGAATGTAAGTTTTTGATAGATACAAAAATAGATATAGCTCAGCATTGTGGCACACACCTATCATACCAGTGACTTGGGAGGATGAGGCAGGAGGATTGCAAGTTCAAGGCTCACCTTAGCAACTGAGGGAGGCCCTAAGCAACTTAGGGAAACCCTGTCTCAAAATCAAAAATAGAAAAAGAGCTGAGGATGTGGCTTAGTGGTTAAGTGCCCCTGGGTTCAATCTCTAGTACCAAAAAGAAAAAAGAAAAATAGAGGGTGTGTGTGTGTATGTCTTACTCTTAGTCTTAGTGTGTTGCTGAGAGGGCCTAGCAGCAGAGGCACAGTAGCAATGAGCACACCTGGTACCTACAGCGTAGTTTCTCAATACTGTGCTCCATAGCTCCTAAGAGAAATGGTTGATTTCAGGATGAGGACTGGGGCTGGGAAATGTAAGATAATCCCAAAGTATCATGATGTGCCAGAAAAGAAGTGCTCAAAGAATGATGGGGACATGTCAAGAGGACAGTCAGCTAGCTCCAAGGGGCTTCAACTGGCCAAATCTGGGAAGTCTTTTGTTTGTTTTGTTTTTGTGGTGCTGGGACTCAAACCCAGGGCTGTGTGCATGCTAGGCAAGTACTCGACCACTAGCTACATTCTCAGACTGGGGATGTTTCTAAGCATCAAATTAGGTAATAGAAATGGACTCAAAAATGAATATGTAGTGAACTACCACAACTAGGAGTCTATAAGGCCAAACTGATATGAATGAATGAATACACAAATAAGGAGAAGGGAAAGCTCTTCATTTCAGTGAAATGCCAACTATTGAATGGAAAAGGAATGATAGAATTAGGAAATCGTTGTTTAGAAACCCTGTAATACTTGATTCAGGCAAGTTTGATGAGAAAAGGGATATTTACAAAGTCCCAAAGTGCCTCCCTACAATAGACTTCTTAATTTACAAAGGGGAGGTAGTAACTTTTTAGGGGAGAAACCTGGCAGACGTTACCATAACCAGGTGTTCAGAATCATCATTCGTAGTAACAGGACAAGCAGATACAATGGAGCTCAGAGGGGACATAATCTTCCCCTGTGGCATCTGTTGCAGAAATGTATAGCCTGACACTGATCATAAGTAAACATCAGACAAGGCCACATACAGGGACATTCTGCAAAAGCAAACCTTTACTCCTTTAAAAACATTGAAACACTGAGAAACTATTTCAAACTAAAGCACACTAAAGAGACTTGACAACTAAATGCAGCCCATGATCCTGGACTAAATGCTGGACTAGAAAACACTGTATTTGAAAGGGCATTGTTTGGACATTTGGCAAGTTTTGAACAAGATCTGTAGGTAAGATTAGGTGATAGTTTTGTATGGATGTTAATTTTATGAGTTCTATAACTGTTCCGTGGTTATCTAAGAGCATGTCCTTGTTTCTAGGGAACACACTGAGTACTTCAGGGATATCAAATCTTCAGTTTACTCTTGAAACAGTTCAGAATAAAAAGGATGTTCAGAGAGAGAGGGGAGCACAATTTGGAGTTTCCTGTCCCCTCCCTATTAGAGAAGACACACGCCTCTCCTCTGTCAGATGGTTAGTCCCAGGTGGATCTAAACTGGGGCTGGGTTGCACTAGTTATTTTCCAGTCATCTCTGGTTTCAGCCATCTGGAGGTTGAAGGCCATTCTGTCATAGGCCTCTAGCACGACTTTGGGATCTACATACCACTGTCTTAATTTCTAGGAGAGTGAGGCCTTTCATCTTGTTTTTCTTCTTCAAAACTATCTTGGCTCTTAGCCTTTTGAATTTCCATTTAAATTTTAGAATTGACTAAGTTCCCCAGCTGAGCACCAGAGTGGCTCCAGGTTTGGCTGTCCATACCTTTAGCTGTGTCGTTTGTCTTCCAGCTTTTCAGAAGAGCTGGTAGATGAAGCTCTGGGGGCCGTGGCTGCAGAACTTCAGGATGTGTGTGAAGACTATGCAGAAGCTGTGTTCACCTCAGAATTCCTAGAGGCTGTTCCATAAAGGTTCCCAAGGCGAGGCCCCTTGTGTCACACTGGAGAAGAGACAGCACCGCGCTGT
This sequence comes from Geosciurus inauris, assembly GCA_004024805.1. Classification (NCBI taxonomy): domain Eukaryota; kingdom Metazoa; phylum Chordata; class Mammalia; order Rodentia; family Sciuridae; genus Geosciurus; species Geosciurus inauris. The sequence goes on along the minus strand of PVHX01004494.1, from coordinate 70,312 downwards.
GTTTTAGGCTACACGAAACCTTTATCTTCAGCTGTACATCCAGGCACAGAAGGTGCTGCCCACCGCAGGGAAGGAGACGCCCATGGCTCAGCCTCGCTTCACGTTCTCGCATTGTCATAGCAATGGTTCTGGAAGTTTATGATGGAATGTGTTAAATTTATCAGTGCTCAGGAAACATGAATTATGACAATATAATATTTTCAGAATGTATAATTTTCCTGTGGAGGTATTATGTTCATTCGTCTGGCTCAGTTTGGTGATTACAATGTTTTGAAAGGCAATGGATAAATAAATATATTTCATGCAGGGATTCAAGCTGCTGTTGAACCCCCAGGTGGCATCAGCATTAGGGTTGGGTCCCAGCACCTGGCTCATGATTTTCATCTTCGGCTGTGCCCTGACAGAACACCTGGCCTTCCTGGGTTACAAACTGACATGGAGCACAGAGGTAGGTTATGCTGCCAAACCTCTGTGCTCATGCAGCTAAAAATAGGAACCCACCAGTGCACAGTGATAAACACACTTCTCTTTAAGGTTTAATCCCTAGGTAACTTTTTACATTTTCAGTTCCTCAAAGTCTTTTTATTGCTGTGTCTTGACATATTCTGGTATAAAAAGCTTTCTCTGAATTCAGAGGAAGTTTGAGTATGTCAGGAAAGGACCGGGTCTTCTCCCATGACCAGTAAAGGTGTGGAGCCCACTGCCCACTGCCTCTGAGGAGATCAGAACTTCCTCTGTGTACACACTGCAGAGGAGCCCCATGTGGGAGGAGGGGATAGAGGAAGGAAGACGTGTAATAAACCTAACAGCTTGGTCCTCCAGTGTCTTATAGGTTGTGGTACCAAGGGAAAAGCCTCTTTTATTTTAGAAACTGAATTCAGAAAAAGGAAAGGAATGTGAATAAAAATAAGGCCATTGCCTGGAAAAAGTTTCCCTCAACTATTTGCCCGAGGCCTGGTGAAAGAAATGTGAAGAACAAGTGGGGCGAGCCACGCCCCAGGGAATAATGTGACTCCTGCCATCACAGGCACAGTGCTGTCAGCTGGGATTGTTTCTGAAATGCAAGTATTTCAGGTGATAATTTAAGCTGCTCAATCACACTTATTTGTGCAAAATTGATTTTCATTTAATGTTAATATTTTCCTCAATTTTATGTAACTTCAGAATTTAAAGAGCTTCAAGGGAATTACAGGTCTGTAATCTGGAGTTAAGTGTGTGCACTTGAATGGATGAGAGGACCTGTTATTGGTAGTACAAAGTAATTTGTGTGGCAGTTTTTACTGTGCTGATTTTTTAAAAAAAATAAACAGTATTTTAAAGTATGTGCATGTCTATTTGAAATAATTTACATCTTTTTTTCCCCACAGGCCAAGTATGCTGTGATTTACAGAAACCATTGAGAATACTTTTGTGCCTGATAACAAGAATAGTGGATTATCTGCCACCCCTTCCTCTCCCTCAGAAAAAAATAAATGATAATAAACACTACCTTTTGTTGAGCACATACTAGAGCATCGCTCTCAGTGATTATTATTCCCATTTTACAGATGACTGCACTGAGGCACAGGAGGAGATAATTTGTTCAAATAAGCCTGTTTTCCATTGCTAGGGTCATGGATTCATTTATTCCCATAAAGATAATTGTAGCAATTTGAAGTGTTCACTTGAGTGCGTGCTCCTGCCTGTCCTCCCCACTCAGCATGTCCTAGATATTCCAGTCCTCTGGAACTGTCCCTTTGATGAATACTTCCTGCTTCAGCCCTGTGCTCTGAAGGGTCTGGTCCAGTCTCTTTGCCTTGTTTGAGGGTCTTTCCTGCACCAGAAAACCTCCTGCCTCTGACTCATGTGTGAGGCTCATACCTGCCTCTGGGTCCAGATGGCTACTCCATAGCCCTGGCCCATGGTGAAACTGCAGGCAAACCATTCACCAAACATATAAAACAAACGGCAAGAAGTAAAAAAATGTTTACTTGAAAATAGAAATTGAATCTTTATAAATTTTCCTATTTATAACCCTCTGGCTATCCCAGACTTCCAGTGATGTTTGCTTCATTGACAAGCGTTGGGCACGTGTGGGTCATTGTCTAGCTCCCTTCAGTTTTCTCATGACCTGTTTATGTCCTATTTTCAGAAAGGGTCATGCATAGATTTTGTTCTTTAGTGTTACATGGGCTGTCTCCAGTTTACAGAGATTCCAAAATGTGTACATATCGTTCAGCAAGTGGCTTGGATCCCACTTGGCAAGAGAAAGGACCTGAGCAGTTTCCCAGCTCTGGTCACATTGGGCTTTACCTATTTCAGTACTTGCCTCTAGTCTCTTTAGCTCCTTTTGGGCAGGGGGACCCTGCCTAGCATGTAGTTGGTGCTCAGCAGGTTCTTTTGAATTCATGAAAGAAGAGATCAGTTTTGTACAGGGGCTCAGAAGTTTGCTGGCCTTGTGTAACCGTGACACAATGCTGCCTATGTTATGGATCCCATCCCCAAGGTTCTGCTGCCTTTGTAATTCCAACTCCCTCCTCCCTCTTCCTCCCATGCTCACTGAGGTGGGTGGGTGGGCATGGGGAGTGGGCAAGGGAGGCTGAAAGGGGAGAGTAAGGGCCTGAACCAAGCAAAGGAAGGTTTCCTGTGTCTTCCAGGCCACAGCCTTAGCGTCTGAAGAGTGCTCTGTCTTGGCAGCTTGGCTGATGAGAATTCCCTGCCACACCTGTCCATTGGGGTGTTGGCATCACCATGGGCTCCTGATCACCACGGAAGTGCCCTTTGGAAGGGCCCCTTTCTGAAGCCAGCTCCTGGTTCTTTGCTGTCATAGAGAGCAGAAAGGCCGTGACCTGCTGTATGTCCTTCTCAATGTTGGCCGCCTCCCATTCAGCTCTGTTGGTCAAGAGCTGGGCACTCTGATCTGTATCCACACTGACCTGTGTACAGACTGGCTGAACCTGACAGTGAGGGCCTGGATGGGAAGAACTGCCAGACATCCTGTGTGCTTCCTTCAGGCCTCAGCGAGGGCCCCAGGAAAGCCAGATGGGGCTCAAGTGAACTCCGTGAATAATCCATCAATATCAGCAACCCCTGCGTGGAGCCCACAGCTCCGAGAGGCAGACTGCTGACTGGCTTCCCTGAGCAGCCTCTTCCCTCTCACATCTGCTCTGGAACCTGGATTCCTGTCCCTACAACACTGGGTCCTGCTCTGTTCTTGTCACTCTACCCATGGTCTCAACTGTGGCTCCAGTCTAGGCAGAGTCTGCGCCCACCCTCCTGGACACCCCCTTTCTCTGCTGCCCTTCCTAGAATCCTGGTAGCCATCCTTGTTCTCCACGTGCCTAGTCACCCTCATTGACTTTTCTTGAACCCAAACCACTGCTTTTCACTTTTTTTGTGGTTGACTATCCATCCAACTGGACTTTCTCCTGTGGCCTACCCTTGGGTCCCACCCCTGAACCTGCCTGTCCCTAGTACACCAGCAGGTGTGTCCAGATGGGCATCACCATATCCTGGAGCCCTTCGAGAGACTTCCACCTCCCACCTTCCTCTGAGCCCTGACTCTCATGGGGTCTGCCATGAGGCAGCTCCCTTCCCTCTCTCATCTGTGGGCCCTGGGTAGGGTATTAGTATCTCCTTGTTTCACTTGTTCCTTCTTGATCCCTCCTGCAGCCTCATCACAGGGGACTGCACCTCTTGGGAAGTCCAGGCCATCTGCTATGCCGGCCTCTTTCCTCCTGGTGTTATCCTTCACTTCCCATAAGCCCCTGGGTCTTACCATTGTTATCCGTCACACACCATCTCCAACCCAACTAGGGGACCACCCTGGGAGTGGATGGTGGCTGAGACCCTGCCCACCTCCCACACAGTGGTCTCTCCTGTCACAGCCTCAGCTTCCAGGCACTTGGACCTTTGCTTTCACTGCGGCCCTCACCCACTTGCCCCCTGATGTACCCTCCTCTTGGGATCTCGGTGCCTTCCCCTATGCACCTTTCTCCTCCCTGCCTCCCTCACCATCCTAGTCTTGCATTTCCTTCCTGCTTAAATCAGCTTCCAAGGATCCCCACCCCGACTCCCATCCCACCCCCCAACCCCAGCACAGCTGCCTCTTTCATCTGCCTTCATTGTCTGTCTCAGCGAGGTCAGATTAAGACCTCCCCCTCCTGGGCTACAGGTCACCAGGCCCATACTGAGAAGCTCACTGTATATTCCTGCCACCTACTGGAGTGGGGCCTTCAGTCCCCCAAATCTGGCAGTATCTCCTTGTTTCACTTGTCCCTTCTGGCAGCTCATGTGGCCATGAGAGGATTCCAGGGAACCTTTGGCTCTGCAATGCTCTGGTCAAGAGCAGGGGTTTTCAGAGTCTTGGTCAGGTGGGCTCTGCCATTTCCCCTGCCCACCAAGCTCCATTAGCTTGAGCTGCATTTGACTTGGGAAGGCCTCATCAGAGAACATGTGGGAAAACGGAGTCAGGAGACTGTGGAGATGGAGCTGGCTATCAGAACATGGGCAGCCACTGTCCTTCAGGGCCCTAGAGGCCTTTGGGGAGCCATGGCCAGCTCAGTGAGAGGTGGTGCTCTTTAATCATTATCCTCTAAACATGCTGCTTTTGGAGAGTTACCTAGAGGCTGAGAGAAGTTATGTGAGTTCTTTGAATTTAATACCACCTCACCTTTATCCAGCACCTAACAATTCAGAAATGCCTTTAAATATACACTCTTTTCTGTAGGTCATAATAGCCAATCGTGCTGTATGTACCAGCAATAATTCAACTAGTTAAGATTTTGAGGCACAAGGTAAAATTCTGTGACGTCCATGCCTCAGTTTCCTCATCTGTGAAATGGGGATAAAAATAGTACCTGCCCATAGTTAATGTGAGGATTAAAGGCTATAGCCATGAAAACACTTAGAGTTACCCCTGCCAGAGAGCAATTGCTCAATAAATGTCAACTATTGGGTTTCCCACAGAGGACCTCACAAAAGGGAAACTTGGAGAACCTAGCCCTAAAGAGCATAGCTCTGAAATGCTTTCCTTACCTCTTGCTCCCATTGTGTTCTTTACTGCTCAAGATCCTGTGTCTCTCCTTGCCTTGCCCTTCAAACTGGACACTTGGCAGCGCTTTTCCTGGTCTTGCCTTTGGCTGCTCCAAGCATCGTTTCTGGCTCAGTCCAGCAGATCTGCTTGGGCTCTCAGGTCCACATCCTGCTCCAGGGCTTCTAGTGCTACCAGAACTTTCTAAACTGGGTCAGGTAGATGCAGTATTGGCCCCATTTTACAGATGAAGAAATTGAAGCTTATGGAAATTTAGGCACTTGCTTGGGGCCATACAAACACAGTGACACAGCCAGAACTCAATCTGCATCTTTTGACTTTAAGTCTAGTGTCTTTTTGTTCTGTCACAGTTGTGTCTTTCTCCTAAGTAGATGATCCTGAGATGACCCAGATAATCTTAGCAGCTGTCAGATATAAGTGCTATTTTTTTTAAACTGAAGATTTAACCTAGGGGTGCTCTACCACTGGGCCACATCCCCAGTCCTTTTTATTTTTTATTTTGAGACAGGGTCTTACTAAACTGCTGAGGCTGGTCTGGAACTTGCAATGCTTCTGCTGCTTTGGGCTCCTGAGTTGCTGGGATTACAGGCATGTGCCACCACACCTGGCTGCCATCTCCATTTTTAAAGTCAGCAAATACTATGGTCCTGCTCCATGCCAGGCCCCGTGTTTAGCTCTGGGTATGAGAAGGTGCCTAAGATGTACTTCCTCCCTTCCTGACACAGCCCAGTGCAGTGATCAGACTAGAGCTGAGCTGCTGCCTCATTTTCCATCCACTCCATCCTAACCCACATTCCCTCATCCCCTATCTTCTTGCTAGGGCCGGACCCTGCCAACAGAGTAACGATAATCACTCCACTACCTGAGTGCTATGTGCTAAGTACTTTATTTACATTACTCCATTTGGTTCTTATACTAAATAGAGATTATTAACCCATATTACAGATGAAAGTGAAGCCAAGTGAGGTGGAGATTTTTCAACCAGAAAGTTGTTGTCATGGAGTCTGACTACAAATATTGTGGTTCTCCCTGGGGTCCTGGCTATTGGCTGGACCTCTCCCTTCAGTCTCCTGCTGGGGGCTGGGCTTTGCTCCAAAGCTGTAAGTTGGCTGCAGCCACATGCTGCCCTGTGGTCTTACCCCTGGCCTTGGCCTGCTGTGCCAGGCAGTGTGTGCTGAACTGAAAGTGACAGCATCGGCCTGACCCAGGCTGTACCTGGGCTTGCTGCACTTGCTGAGTACTATTCTGTCAATGGACTTCTGCCTCTGCCCAGGCAACCTCAGTGGCAAGGCCAGTGTCCCCAGCTCTCCACTCTTGCTCCTATCTCCCAAAGGAATCATTCTCAGGCAGCCTTCCCTTCATGGTGACAGAGTGGACACCAGCAGCCCAAGTCTGACATTTTTCCCATTTAGCAATCATAGCAGAAAGACACCCTCTTTCCCAAGAGGGCTAGCAAATGCCCTCGGGTTACAGCTCCTTCCTTGGCTTTAATTGGCCCAGCTCAGGTAACAAGCCTGCCTCCCATCTAATCCCTTTACTCCAATTGGTCAGATTAGAGTTACATGTCCACCATTGAGATGATGGTTCAGCATCCTCTCAAGGGCATGCGCTGCACATGGGCCAGCATCTTCCCATAGGAACACTGAGGCCTGTTACCTACAGCTGACGGGCTGGCGGAAACTGCCAAAATACATAAAAGGTAGCACATCCTAAGACTAGGTAATAGGACAAATTTGCATTAACATTCACTTAAGGTGCACACATACCACAGGAACGCAAAGAAAGGCAGAATGAAGACTAAACTGCGGCAAAGGGAAAATAGCATGTTGTGGTTGCCCATGGAAAGGAAGTACTCATTTCTACTGAGTGTGGGTGGCTGTTTGGATGGTCTTCATGGAGGAGCTGGTATTTGGCCTTGAGAGATAGTTGAGACTCTAGTAATTAAAGAAAGGAAGGATGGTCTCTCGGGGCAGTGGGAACAGCAGAGACAAATCTCGAAGTCTTGAAAGGGCTGAGGACATAGTAGTGATGATAGTGCCATCAAACAGTAAAAGTGCTGGAGGGGTTTAGCCAGACCTGAGACTTCACATCATCGCAGACCTGACGCAGGTGAACCTGACGCAGGTGACGCAGAGCATCATGTATCAAAGGCGGCTGAATGAGGCAGTGGGGAGCGGTTTCTGTAGTCATAGTTGTCATTCCTCCTGGCAAGGAATTTTGTCCAGCTTCAAGATTTCTTTGAACTGGAGGAATAAGCAGTTTCCCCCACCCTATCGTCCCTCACTTCCCTTGAAAGCATGATTTGCCCCAGATTGCCCTTGTTCAAGCTTTCTAATCTTTATTTTGTTTCTAAATGGGGGAGTCTACTGGGATCCCCAGGCCCTTGCCAAGAGCTCCATCTGTATTTAATCAATCCCTCCTCTGAAATGCAATCCGTCATAAATTCCAGTCTCACAATAAATTTGTGGAGAGGTCTGCAGGCACCGGCTTGTATAGTGAATGAGAAACAGAATCCCTGCCCAAACTATTGAATTGAAAACAATGGGAATCTGGAGGAAGCCTCTGCCAGTGGGGCAAATATTGAAGGCTAAGCTGATGACGTCCACACAGCAGAGCCCCAATGCACTTGGCCTGAGTGCGAACCCTCCCACCAAGTCACCTCTGGCCTCGGCTGGCCTCCTCGCCTTCATTAGCTCTTGGAGATGGATTGCATATCTGCTCAGTGTGACGGAGGAGTCTTGGCAATCCTTAAAAACCTGCAGAATCTCCTCCCAGCCTTCCAATGAGAAGCTGGCAGTCAGTCCTCGTCACCATCGTCACCACCGTAGGTGACTCTCTGACTAACATTTTCTTTAATGTCAAAAAGAAGGCCCAGGCATGTTTGCTACAGATGTGGAACTGACTGGGCTGTCTGGGAGGGGCCTGGGCTTTTGCCATCAGTGATGATCCCTCCCTGCCCCATTCCAGGTTGGGACTTGACACGGGCAGGGAGGGACTGCTGTGAGCCTCTGACCTAAGGTATGTGTAACAGAGGCCGCCTGCGCCTGGGGGACTAGGATGCTGGCTTCCCTCACCAAAGGGTTTAATTAACCAGGTAATCATTCACAGCTTTAGACACGAACAAGCCCTAGACTCTCCACACCGACTCAGGGGGCCAGTTTCCCATCTGAGAGAAGTTATCAACTGAAACGGGAGTTCTTGCTATTGTGAAGGGTCAGGATCCCTTTACAAACCTGGTCAAAGCTATGGACCTTTTCCTCAGAAAACACACACACACAGATACACATATGCACATCTATACACACTATACACATGCATGCACTTGTACACATACATGTATGCATACATGTACACACATGCACGCACATACTTCTGTGCATTCATTTACACACACAGTTTCACATCCAGTTTCAGAAGATTCAATCCTTGGGTCCAGGCAAGCCTGAACTGAGTAATTCTGATTCCTGGCCCCTCCCCTTTAGTACTCTCTGAGGTTGTTTATGTACATAGCAGTATCCCTGCCACAAAGCATTTTCCAGTCCCCTACACTGAGGTAGACAGAAGAGGATTTATTACCCCCTTTTCTGCAGATGAGAACAAAAGCCCAGAGTGGGGTCAAGTCTCATAGGAAATCAGTAGCAAAACTGGGACTAAGCTTTAGGCCTTCTAATTCTCAGCCTGATGCCCATTCTACTCAATACCGTTTCTTTTTATTTCTTTCTTTCTTTTTTTATTTTTTAGTTGTCAATGGACCTTTATTTTATTTATTTATATGTGGTGCTGAGAATTGAACCAGTGCCTCACACATGCTGGGTGAGCGCTCTACCACTGAGCCACACCTCCAGCCCCGAACCATTTCTTACCTTTTTTTTGATACCAGGAATTGAACTCAGGGGCACTCGGCCACTGAGCCCCATCCCCAGCCCTATTTTGTATTTTATTTAGAGACAGAGTCTCACTGAGTTGCTGCTAAGTACCGTGCAGTTGCCGAGGCTGGCTTTGAACCCGTGATTCTCCTGTCTCAGCCTCTGGAGCCGCTACCGTGCCCGGCTCCATACTGTTTCTTTTACTGTTTTATAGCCCTTGCTCCTTTTTAATACACAAAACAAAACATCCCGCTCCTCTCACCCCAAGAATTTCTAATAACTTTCGCTAAGGGGAGGAAAGCAAAAACCTAGTTCCCAAAGTTGAGGTTCACTGGATGTTGGGCTAAGAAAACTTTTGTTAAGTTTTACTTTGGAAAGCTTGAAAGAGAATTGGAACTCTGAAAATCTTACTTGTTCTTATTTCCCCAAGATGAAATGCTGCAATATTGAGACACCGCAAACCACACAGCTTGTGGTGGACTCAACACAAAAGCAACGCCAGCCTCTTCCTTCCCTTTCTTTCCAGGTGGGTGTGGTTGATCTGGAGGCCTCTAGCCTCTCCTCTGTAGTCCTGCAGAGGATGCCTCAGGCCCCTCTGGCAGGAATGAGTGCCCGGCTCAGCTCATGTACCCCTACACAGGAGACAGCTATCCTCGCCTGAAGGTTTTGTGGAACCTTAACTTTGGCAGGGCTTCAGGGGTGAGCTTCACGAGGTCACTGGGTCCATGCAATGACAGTCCCCGTGTCTTAGTTTGGAATTCACAATGCAACCTCTTATGAAAATTGTCCCGCACTCTCAATGGTCGTGTGCATGCAAGACTCACCTCCTCTTTGAAGTTCCCACATCTCCCTCCTGCACCTGAGCTGGGACACACTCACATGTCACATCCAGAGATTGTGAGTCCCCTGAAACTGGATGTAAAACTGTGTGTGCAAATGAATGTGTCCATGTTGTGTGTGTACATGCATGTGTAAAAGCACTCAGGCCAACTTGAATGAGTGATGCAAAACTGACGTTTCTTTCTAACCCCTTCATTGGTCAGGTGTGTGTGGTGGAGAGAACAGTCATCAGGCCAAGGTCCTTCTGTGTAAAGATGGCTGTTTTATGGCTCTTGACCCTCTCTGGCTGCCTCAGTTCCTGTCTGCTTTCCGAGTCAGTCCTTGCAGCCTCCTTTGAGCCTGTAAGACCCTAATAGACAGCCAATAAATTCCCTTTTGGCCTCAGAGAGCCTGAATCTGTGTCTGTCACTTGAAACAATGGGAGAGGCAAGCAAAGCGCACACACGTCATCTGGACTACACATGCTGCTGCAAGCGAATGCAGTGTGCATGCCAGCAACAGGGCCACTTCTCTGGGCAGCAAGGAGTGGAAGGGAGACTCTCATGGGGACACAGAGAGAGAAAGTAGAAGAGACCCCATCCCATCCCCACCCTCTTAGAATTCACTCCCTAGGTGCTCTGAACCTGTCCAAGTTCTCTACCTCTAAATATACCTCACTTTCCTGTCTCTCTCTCTCTCTTCTCTCTTGCAATTCCTTGGATGAAAGTCAAAGCTTCCCCCTGCACACTTTCCTTTTAATCTTTGCCTGTCTGCCTTTAGACATGGATTTACATAAAATAACCAGAGGGGATTTCTAGAACTGCTTCTTCATTCACCGACACTCCTTCTGGGCCAAGATACTTCCTTGATGGACCACTACTATCCTTCAGCCAGTAATTTAATTGGCACCTGCTTGGCAAAATGTCTCCCACTGAGCGGCTGGGAAAGGGATGTTTCTGTCTGTCTGGTGAAAAGCCCGGAGTCCCTGGTGTGTCCTTTAGCTCAGCATGTAATCTAGTATATTTTTAATAAGTGGAGTCAATTCACTTTCAAAACCCTTGTAAAATTCAGCCTTTTAGTCATTTTGACCAGAAGCATTCAAATTGCAATGTGAATAGATAGCCTCAGCAGCAGCCCGGGAGATCTGCCCGGGACACTGGGTTGGCAGCCAGATGAGGAAGCATGGGTGGCCCCAGGAGGCCTCTGCCCAGGCAAAAGCAGCTGCATTTGTGCCCTGGAGAACCCTGCTGACTCAGTTCCTTCCCCGCTTCCTCTACCTGCAAGAGTACCTCCCATGGGGATGGAGAAAACCACAGAATCATAGCTGAGTTGAAAGGTTCTGGGAAAACAGGCAAGCACCCAGATAAGGCAGGCTGGTAAACAGGCTGAGGTTCCACCTGGAGCTAGTGGCACAGCCTCAGCCTCTTGATTCCCTATGTCTTATTTCTTTTCTCTTCTTCCCTCCAGTGGTTAAGGAGCATGAACATTGGAGCACTCAGAGTTGAATAATTGTTCCACCACTTATCCCTTATGAACTGTGGGACCCCAAGAAAAATATATGTCCTCCTTGCACCTCAGTTTTCTTATCTATAAAATGGGCATGGTCATAAGAATGTCTACCTCACTGTGTTGCTTTGAGGATTAAAAAAAGGTAATGCCTGGTTGGGCACAGAGGGGCAAGCCTGTTATCCCAGCAATCAAGGAGGCTGAGGCAGGAGGATCACAAGTTCAAGGCCAGCCTCATCAATTTAGCGAGGCCCTAAGCAACTTAGTGAAACCCTGTCTCAAAAAGGAGGGGGTGCTGGGGAAGTGGCTCAGGAGTGAAGCACTTCTGGGTTTAATTCCCTGTACCAAAAGGAGGCAAAAAAAAAAAAAAAAAAGGAGAAATGCATGGAAAGCACTTTAAACACTGCCAAGCACATAGCAGTCACTCAGCAGATACCTGTTATTGTTATTATTGCCATTATTTTCATTAAATTAAAAATGTGTTGTAGCCGGGCACAGTGGCACACGCCTATAATCCCAGCACTTTGGGAGGCTAAGACAGGAGAATCGCGAGTTCAAAGCCAGCCTCAGCAATGGTGAGGCAAGGCGCTAAGCAACTCAGTGAGACCCTGTCTCTACATTAAACACAAAATAGGGCTGGGGATGTGGCTCAGTGGTTAAGTACCCCTGAATTCAATCCCCGGTACCAAAAAAAAAAAATGTGTTGCTACAGTAGAAAGAAATAGAGCAAACATGTAGAAAAGCTTTCCAGATGGAAAAGTTAGGAAACCTGGATGGCCTCTAAGATAAGCCAAGGGATTTCTTCCCTTCAAGCTTCAAATCCAACACAGGTCTGAAGATCTTTGTAAAGTCTGGAGGCAGGGGGATGGACTGAATGACCATTTCTTACCTGCTCCCTCCCCACAACAGCTGCCTGGGTGCCAAGCCTTGTAGGTTCCTCTCTGGGGTTTCAAGACCAACACATTTTGCCATCCACAAACAAGTAGACCTGAAGCAGGAGCTTTGCTCACATGCTCACGTGTTCAAATTGCCAAAGCTGTTGTGTTTTTTGTTTTGTTTTGTTTTGTTGTTGTAGTGTTGGGATGATCAAGCTCATGGCTTCTTGGGCCAGCTTCAGCTCAGACCCTCTACTTTTCTCTCGCGCCTCCTGTGAAGGTTTGCGGTGGGTAGCACTGTGCTTGACATGGAGGAGGAAGGAGGAATTCTACCCAGGGCTCAGTGAGGCTGCAGTCATTCTGCAGCGTCTGTGGGACACTCCAGGAAGAGGCAGTGGAGCCCTGGGCTACACGTCACATTTGGGTCCTAAAAACTAGGCCAAGTCATAGGGTCTCGATCTTACCATCCGTCAAAAGCAGGCATTGGTAGAACGACCTCTCTAGAGAGCTATTTAGTGATGAGTTATTTAAGGAAACGGAATGTGCATGGCCCAACAATTCAATGCTGTGAATCTCTCCTCACAGGAACAGAAGAAGAGCAGGGGTGTGTTTGCTGTAGCATTGTTTATAACAAGGAGGCCATATCTAGCCTCTCTGAGCCTTAGTTGCCTTATCTGTAAAATGGGAATGGTCACAAGAATGTCTCCCTCATTGTGTTTCTCTTGTGAAAACTCAATTGTTGGTTAGGATTAGAAAAATAAAATGAAGCCGGGCATAGTGGCACATGCTTGTAATCCCAGCTGCATGGGAGGCTGAGGCAAGAGGACCACAAGTTTGAGTCCAGTTTGAGACTCTGTGTCCAATAAGAATTTTTTGAAAAGGGCTGGGAATGTAGTTCAGTGACAGAGCACTTACCTTGGAGCCCCTGAGTTCAATCCCAGAACCATAATTAAATCACTAAATCAATCCATAAATAAAATGAGGTGTATTGTACAAAGAAAAAAAAAGTATGCAGAAATCAAAAGTAATGAGGCAAATCTACAAATATCAATGTGGTCAGGTCCTAAAAGCAATATTAAAAATAAGATAAGACAGAGAAAGACAAGCACTGCATGATCCCACTCGTGGAATGTATGCATGTTGACTTCGTGGAGGTGGAGAGTGGTGTGGTGTTACCAGAGGCTGGGAGGGCTGGGGAGGGGATGGGCTGAGGTTGGTCCATGAGGACAAAGTTACCTCTAGGGTGAAAGAGCTCACTGTTATACTGAATGGCACATGAGTAGAGTTAACAAGAATGTGTTGCATGTTTTAAAATCTCTAGAAGAGGCTGGGTGGCTCAGTGGTGGAGTGCTTGCTTCACATGTGAGGTGCTGGGCTTGATCCTCAGCACCACATAAAAATAAGTAAACAAAATAAAGATATTTTAAAAATAAATCTCTAGAAGAGAAGATTTTGAATGGTTTCACTACAAAGAGAGGGTAAATGTTTGAGGTGATGGTGATGGTAATTACCCTGACTGCATACATGTACACATGTATCAAGACAACTATAAATGTGTACCATTATCATGTGTCCATGAAAAATAAAAATACAGCTTTGCCAGGCATGGTGGTGCACACCTGTAATCCCAACAATGTGAGAGGTTGAGGCAGGAGGATGATGACAAGTTCAAGGCCAATCTCAGGAAATTAACAAGAACCTATTTCAAAATTACAACGAAAAAATAAAAAGGTTTGGGGGTGCAGTTCAATGGTAAAATCACGTGTGAATCCAATGCCCAGTACAAACAAAAAATCAAAAACAGAAACAAAACTTAAAAATATAATATTAAGGAGGAAAACATGACGCAGACATCTGTCTACCACAGTTGCGCTATGTGATGCTTTAAAAGCGCACACATGAGTAGGTATTGTTCACATATACAACGTACACAGGAAAAAGCTTTAGAAAGCTGGAAAACGTGCAAATTTCAAGAGAGGATCCCTGAAGGAGAGTAATGGAGTGGGGTTTGGGGACAAATAAAGGATTATGCCCAGACTGGCAGGAGAAGTCATGAACTGAGGAAAAAGCACACCACCACCAAATCCACTGTACTGTCATGTGCATCTTAGGTTAAAACAAAATAACTAAAGATGATCCCTCAGGAGCTTCCAACAATGCCTCTGTGTTTCCCTGGTACCTGACCAGCATAGCCAGAGACAGAACCAGCGATAGGTTGCAGAAGATCAGGCAGAACAGTGGAGCCTGAGAGGCAAGATGTATCTGCGGTTAGATCACAAGAGGGAGACTAGCTCAAGATAGTGGAATCCATGCTGATAAACCCCATCTATTACATAATCTATTTACATAATCTGATTATGATTTCCTGCCCTTGTCCGATACTGTTGCATTAGTAATTAGGCAATCCCCGCTGCTCCCCTGCCCCAATTATTTGGTACTTCTTTTTTAGTGCCTTATCATCTACAACTCTGTTTGATTTTCTGAGTTCTGGAATCCAGTATAAATAAACCAAACCAGGGGATGGGCCTCCGAGGAGGGACCTGGCTGAGGTCAGAGCATCTGGGTATCTGGACATGCTATTTCGGGGCACTGGGTCCTGATGAATGTTTGCAGGAGTGCAGAGCCTGCAAACAGCCAATCTTGCTGTGAGTTTTAGATTTTACCCAGGTCAAATTTTTATTTGGTCTATTTTTATTTTACCCAGGTCAAATTTTATTTGGGCTTATTTCTAAGCCCAGTTGAAAACAACTGGGCTTGCTTGGGGCCAATCTCAGCAATTTTGACACCACACAAATGCAAAGCACAGGTCCAACTGCAAAATCATAAGTCAGGTAAGCCTGCCCATTTCCATGGGCAGGGAGGAGAGGTCCCATCATCTGTTAGACAGTTACCTACTGGATAGCCTGATTAAGCTCTTTCCCTACTACTCTTACAGCTGTCTCCCCCTGTCTCTACCCCAACACCCCCTTCCTTGAAAAATCTGTTCCTCAGCCTCT
The DNA here is from genome assembly GCA_004024805.1 of Geosciurus inauris. NCBI lineage: Eukaryota > Metazoa > Chordata > Mammalia > Rodentia > Sciuridae > Geosciurus > Geosciurus inauris. The sequence continues at coordinate 55,218 of PVHX01004494.1, read as the reverse complement.
CCAGACTCTCTCTCCAAAATCCCATCTACCAACAAACCCCACTCAGTAAGGCAAAAGCAAGCTAAATAGCAATTCATCAATCAAAATCTAGACTTGAGCCTCCATTCACCTCAGCATCTCAAGTCAAAATTGGATGAGGTTCAGTTGGGTGCAGTGGCACATACCTGTAATCCCAGTGGCTTAGGAGGCTGAGGCAAGAGGATTGTGAGTTCAAATCCAGCCTTAGTAATTTCACAGGGCCCTAAGCAACTCAGTGAAGCCCTGTCTCAAAATAAAAAATAAAAAGGGCTAGGGATGTGGATCAGTGGTTAAGTGTCCCTAAGTTCAATCTCCAGTACAAAAACAAACAAACAAACAAACAAACCTGGATGAGGTCCAATTCAGGATGTCCCCAAACATCTTCTGAAAATGCTGAAGACACATGTGCATGTTGGCTGTCTAGCTTTTGCAGCCCACCTCTATGGGAACAGAGCAAGAACATATTGTAATGTAAAAGTGGAATATTCAGCTTGGTCTCCTGGGTGGGGGTCTGTCTTGGCTGGGGGTCCTTATGCATGAAAGCCTTGGGTTCCCCAAGGACCATTGGTTGATCTCAAGGGAATTTTCCTGCCTTTGCAGGAAACCATAAATGAGACACTTGGGAATATGGTGGTGTCTCCTTTATAGCATCTACCCTGAGGTTGAAGCCATGTTTGTCCTCATAACTGCAGAGACTGGGCCCTTGCCAGAGAGGATGGAGAGAGGCAGGGTCCTACCCCTTTCCTGGGAGTGAAAGCAGAAGTACACATTACATGTGCCACAGGTATTAGTAGAGGAAGGAAGAATAAGTGGCCCTGGATCGAAGGGCACATTTTATGCAGGGTCCTGTGCTGGGTAGAATTGGTGGCAGTGCAGGCAAGGAGAGGGTGAGAACAAACCAGTTACTCTCAGAACTACTGTAAAAGCATCCAAAGAAGAGCATCCTGAAATTGGGTCAGGAGCTACTCTTATGATGGTAGTCCCCATGACTGGGGGCAATAACCAAGATAATTTTTTTTTGTATTTGATTTTATTTTTGTGATATGAATACTGGACCCAGGGGTGTTCTACCACTGAGCTACATCCCCAGTCCTTTTTTTCTTTTGAGACAGGATCTCAATTGAGTTGCCTAGGCTGACCTTGAACTTGTGATCCTCCTGCCTTAGCCTCCTGAGTAGCTGACATTACAGACATGAACCACCACACCTGGCTAATCAAGGGATTTAAAGTATGGGAACCAATGAAGAGGGGATCTCAGGCTGGAAGATACCTCAGGGAGGGAAGGAGCTGTCAGTGGTCCAGGTGAGGGATACACAGGCACTGGGGCAAGAGGGCAGGACTAGAGGAGAAAAAGGACACTGGAAATCGGGAAGTGGGAATGAACACAAGCTGGGAGCTTAAGAGAGACTTCTGGAGAAAGGATGTTTGTGTCAGGCCTTAAATCCACTTGTTTTTCCATGTTCATCTCATCTTCTTGGCCTCAGTCCATGGTCCCAGCTTGTCAAGGCCACCGTGAATGACCATGCATTTGCCAGATGGCTCCCCATCCCGTCTGTACAAGCTGCATCCCTCTTAGGCAGCTGCTTCTCTTGTTGTGAGCACCTTTGCTGAATAGCATGATGTGGTCCAAATCCCACCAGAGGCCTCCTTCCACTGGAGTCCATCCAAGAGTAGACAGGGACATGCCACTTTACCAGGCCATCATCTTGTCCCTGACTACCTCTACTATTCACAAAGTTGCCATCAGAGTAGAGCAGCAGCTGTGCCCAAGCACAGGCCCAGCAGGCATGGCAATGCCCAACTCCACCAGTTGCCATAACTGTGTCCAAAAAGGAAATGAGCTTGGCCTGGCATGGCTGGTTTTCCTTTCTAGGGCCATATTGGTTCCTAGAGACCATCACTTACCTTTCCAAGAGTTTGGACACCATCTGTCCAGGATTGATAAAAAGGGATGGGTATGTTACATTGAGGAGTTGTCCTGCCACCAGCACCCACTTCCTACCTTCCTGGAGCTCCCAAATCTCTCCACATTTGTGCCTGTGTCCTCCATGGGAATTGGCAGGATTGGGCCTTGTTCATTTCTCTCAGTTTTTTGGATTTAAATGCTCCCTGGACCTGGGAGCATCTGGCCACTGTGGAGGCAGAAGCAGAATGAACTGTGGTCGGAGAAAAGGGTCTGGACACCAGGTTTGTGAGAAAGGATTGGGTCTCAAACCTGGACACAGTCACTCTGGTCACTGAGAGCTGGGAGGCCCAGGAGGTCCTGATTGGCTCCTGTTCTTCCTCCAGGCAGCTGAGGTCAGCGACTCTAAATTGCTAGCTATTCCTTTCTTCAATTAAGGACAATCCTTGTGATGCAGGAAGTTAACTCCCACCAGTTAATCTAATGGCCTTGAGTCCTGATGTGTTTGCTCTGTCTGAAGGGAGGGCTGGAACTGCCTTGGCAGCTGGATAACAGCCAGTGCAGTCAGGAACTGCCCTGGGGGCTAGGTCTACACTCCCTGTTGGACTCCACATCACCTCTCAGTATGGAGCTTCACTCGGGGATGACACTGCAGGGAAGGTTTAAAGAGTCCTGCAGGAGTCTGGGTTCTCATCCCTCTAGTCCAGCCCATTGTCTTCCCATCTGAGAAATGGGTTGGGAAGGGTGGACTAAGGAGATGCTTTTTGAAATTCAACTTGGCATCTCCCCTTCACTGCTCCACCTGCCCCCTCCCCAGACCACTAGTTTAGGGTTTGTGGTGACTAGATTGAGTGGTGGGGGAAGGGGTCTCAGTGCCCACCTATGGAACACAGTCTGTGAATGGGTGCGCTTGCCTCTGTCTCTGTGTGTGAATGTGCACATATGTACTCATGTGCATGCATGAGTGTGCCCACACCCACAGGGCTGTGCCAGGAAACTGGGCTGCCAACAACCTGCAGTGTGTGTTGGCTGCTGTGAGACAAGAGCTATGGAGGTGCTCAGGCCCAGATTGTCCCCTCTGTGGTTGATTTATTGCTTTTCCTGTGGTCAGTAGTCTCCATTGTAACCACTCATGCACCCACAGAACAGGTGTCCAAGCCTGAACATTATGCAGGTTTTTAGGCCTCTGAAACTTCCTCCGGGGCAGGGAAGGATGGGGATGGTGAGGCGCAGTAGAGAGAACAGGCCTGAAATCTAAGCCTGAACTTTTGTAGCCTCTGTTTCCCTCTTTGTAAATTGGGAATAATACAATATGCCTCAGAGAGTATTTGGGAGTTAAACAACAGAATATACTACCTGTCCAATAAACATTCACTGCTGGTCCCATCCTGACTCTCACCCCAGTGCTGGGGAAGGGCCGCAGGGGTCCAGTCACACTTTCCCTGCTGATGATCAATGGCCTGTGCTGGGAACAGCTCTGTATTCTTGATGTCTGAGCTTATGAAATTCTATACCTACTGGAGTCTGTATTATTGTCTGGCTTGGGATCCAGAGTTCTTGGGACTGATGGGTGACCTGGGAGATAAGACTTTCAGAGCTCAACTAGGATAATCCTTGTCAAACCAGGATGGCTGGTGATCCTAAGTGAAGCCACATGACATGGTGCTTTGGACAGAAGACCCTAGAATGCCTTAGACTTATTACTTTTTTGTGAGGTGTCAAAAAGCAGAGTTGAACTCATGAGTAGGTCATACAGGATGTAGATTTCAGCTTAAGGGAGGAAGAACATTCCCATAGATAGTTCTGTCCAAAGACCAAAGAGCTCTTGACTGAGGTACTGAGCTCTCAGTCTTTGGATATATTCAACCAGCAGTTAAAGGACTGCTTTGCAAGGATCCTGTAGATGGAGTCAAAACCCCAGAGGGAGTGCTAGACTAAACGTCCATTGAGGCCCCTTGGTGCCCTGTGTCCAATTTCCACGGAGGAGCTAAGGGGAATCTGGAATCAGGATCATGGCTAGCCCAGGCGTGGAATTATCTCTTGTACCAAGTGGAGTGGGGCAGGGTGGGTGTGATGCCTGGATGCAGATTGAACCTGGGTTTTAGCCCAAATCAATTGCTGGGAAGAAAGCATTTCTGGTAAGGTTGTATAGTCCTGGGAGGAGCAGCAGGGAGCCAGGCCTCTGGTTTAGGGGGATCTTGTGAGCTGCCAAAGGCTGGTGGTACACTCTTTGGAGCTACAGACCTGGCCCAGTCCTCAGCTAGGGAAAGGCCTGCTCTCCCCTGGGGCCTCCAACCTCTTAGGCATTACTAAAAATGATTGACCATCTCCTGGTTCTCTGTTGGGGCTGGACTGTAGATCCCCTGCTGCTGTTAGCCGCAACCCAGGCCCCAGGAGGCCTGGTTGGAGAATGCCTGCATCCTAGATGTAGGAAGTGGAAGAGGGTTATAGCTCACTGACAGGCCCCTGGGGCCCATTAAACCCAGCTCAGCCTGGAATCCCAGGTGGGATTTGCATGTGTTTTACATGTTTCCTTAGAGTTAAAGGCATAGAATACCTTTTCTCCACCCTACCCCCTTTTAATTTATCCCTTATCTCTTGAGGCTAGGTTGGACCCTGAAGGACCTAGAAAACCTGGAGTGGGGGAAGGGGCTGATGCAGGGGTCCCTTTCTGACTGATCCTGCAGTGACTTCTTTCTCGCCTTGGTGGGTGCCTCTTGCGTCCCTATGTTCCTCTCACTCTGTCACTCTCTCCGGCTACCAGGCTCTGGGTCTCTAGTCAGCTCTGAATTTCTTTCTCTCCTCCATAGGTATTTCTGACCTAGGAGTGTGTCTCTCTCTGGCGCTGTATCTCAGGGTCTTTACGTTCCGGTCCCCCAGGTGGAGTCCCTATCCCAGTCTGGACCACAGTGTCTCCGGCTCGGCATCTGTCTTGCGCGTTCTCTGCTCCTGATCTCTGAGCGGGTCCCGGTCTCGGTCGCGGTCGCCCCTTGGCTGCCGTCCCCGGCGCGCTGCGGTGGCCGCGCGGGCAGGAGCGGAGCCGGCTGGAGCGCGGCGGCGGCGGCCCGGGGCGGGGGTGCGGGCCCGCGGGGGCGGCGTTGGGCGCCTTGCTCCGTCAGTCCCTCCCCGGCAGCGCGGGGGGGCCGGCGCGGCCGCCGCTCGGCGCCTTTAAGGGAGCGGGAGGGAGCGGCGAGGCGGCGGCGGCTGCGGTGGCGGCAGCCGAGGCGAGCGGGGCGGGGGCGCGGGGCGCGGCGGCGCTCAGAGTCCGCTCGGGGCCGGAGGCGCGGCGGCGGCTGGGGCCGGGCCCGGGAGCCGCGAGGAGCCCGGGCAGCGCAGCTGGAGCCCGCCGCCCGGGACATGGCCAAGGCGGGCGGTGCAGGTGAGGGCGGGCGCCGGGAGGGCAGGGCCGGTGGCCCTGGGGGAGGGACCAGCGCGTCTCAAGGAGGGGCGGCCGGCCCAGGTGAGCCCCTCGCGCAGGTGGGCGGAGGTTCCGGGAGGGCCGGAGGGGACAGTGACGAGGCCGGACCCCGGCGCGTGGGAAGGGGGCTCCTCGCGCCCCACGTCCTTCCTGCGCCCCTTGTCACCTCGTGGGACACCACATCTCCTTCGCTGTAGCCCCGCTGGAGAGGGATAGGTCTGCAGCAACCCTGTCCAGTCCCGCTGTTGGAAGCTGTCACTACCCTCCGGAGGCCCTGGGCAGACCCCTGCACGGGAACCGAAGGGGACGTCCCACGGCCGCAGATCCATCCCACGCCCCGCAACGCAAACCAGGACGCGCCCCCCTGTCCTGTCACTCTTTCTATTCAGGACGCGACAACCCCCGCCCCCAGCTCAGTCCGGAGACCCAGATTTCTTCTCTGGCAGGAGGGGTGTTCCACGCGGCACTGGTAGTCCCACTTCCTCCCTCCACCGACCCCCAGAGGCAGAGCCTCAGGTGGAGAGATCTAAAGGTGGGGTCTCTTCTGGGGTCCCATGGGCGCTGCCCTCCCACAGGCTCAGGCAGTGTAGCCCGTGGTTTGAGGGACTGGGTTAGTCATTCGTTCATTCATCCAGCCAGGCGTTCATTCACCAACATCTGCTCTGTGCCAAGCCCCGAGCTGGGTGCTGGGGTGAGGAGGGGACCACACTTAGCCCCTGTTTGCACACTCCGGGCCCCACGGTGCTTCCAGAGACCGGCTTGAGGAGAGCCTGTGCCCACAGGGCCGGCCATACAGTAGGCGGCAGCAAGCCTGGTCGCAGCACTGGCTTGTAAGCCTGGCCTGTGAGAATTTACCATGAACTCACACCCAACCTGTGACGTTGGCAGGTGCCATGCCTCCCCCCCCAATAGGCATGGGCCTGGTGTGAACCCTGTTTCTCCGCCCATAAGTGATGATGGTGATGAAAGGAGCCTAAATTTACCTGTACACACATACTAGGTGTGAACACCACTGGATTGTATGAAAATTCTCCCCACCCCTGGAATGCTGCCTGAGACTCTGGGCCAGATACCAGCATCCCTGTTCATACACTGGGAGAATGGTTTAGGTGCCTGAGAATATCCTTCCCTCCTGTCCCTGAGGAATCCTGTCAGGGTGGGGCTGGTTGTATGAGACACAGCAAGTACAGAATACATCAAAATACCCCCCCCTTCTCACTTCCCTTCCTCTCCCCTCCTGAAGGAGGCACAGTGAGATGACACCAGGGAGGCTGGAAAAGGCTCCTTGCCTCCTTTCTCCCTCTGCTATGCCTGTGTCCTTCTCCACCTCTTCTCTCCACAAAGGGCCCACAGCAGGATTTGTGTCCCCATCCACTGCCCTACTCTTTGTGTGTTGCACTGCCTGGACACCAGGAGCGCAGACCACCTGCCAGGGCATGGCAGGAGCAATAGCAGTTGGCAATTGCTGCTTGTACTGTATACTCGGCAATGTGCTAAACCCTTTACTGCAAAGTGATCCTGGGAGGTTGGAAATGTCACTCTCTCCCTTTTGAAGCACCCAGAACCTGATACTTGGAGAAATAGCTCCCTTAAGGTGGCTCAAAGGGTCTGGCCAGAGCCTGGATTTGGGCTAAGTTTATTGAACTCTAAGGAATTTTCTCCATCAGTGCCTTGATAGGTCATCCCTGGGAAAGGGGGTGCCAATCCCAGGCCCTCTCCTTTGGCCTGTGGGTCCTTCCATCCTGGGCTGAATCCGTGGGAATTTGTACAGTCACAGGTGAGAAGACTGCTCTGCCCCAGGCACTCGAGCCTCATGCTGTCTAACATTTTGTTTTCCTGCTGCAATTTCACGCTTGGCTCTTTCTCCCAGGGCAGCCCAGACTCCCCACCTCTGTGGGCCTACCTGCCTATTTTCCCCTCTCCGTTACTCAACTGCCCCCGACAAGGACTCTTTTGAGACAGATCTCAGGTTATTTTTCCCTTTCTCAGTGCTTCCAGGCAACTTTGCGTTTTATAAATGTCTCTTCTTTAGGCTTCTAAACCTTGAGAACACAAATGTGTGTGTGGGGATCCCATCTCTCCCACTGACCACATCAAGGTAGAATAGATGGACATGATTTAAAACAGAGACAATCTGGAGATAAGGAGTCCAAGTTCCTATCTTTACAGCTGGGGACACTGAGGCCCAAGGAAGAATGTTCTACATAGACTGGTGGCTATTCAGTACCATCTATCTCCGTGGGGAGATTGATGGGTAGAATGACCAGGTATTTCAAAATAAAGAAAGGCTGAAGGCTTAGAGTGGAGGCTGTAGGAACCTGGCCTCTGAGTGAAGGGTCTACTTCCTCACCTGTGGTGTGAGGGGTTTTCTCTAAAAACCGGCCAGTTGAACACCTACTGAGGGAAGAGATAGGGTGTGGTGTGAAGGCTACCATGATAACAGACTCCAGATCATCACATTGTTCAGTGAATGGAGTTGTGCAGTACACAGCCTGAGCATCCAGCCATGGATGTACCACCTCTGTTAGGAGTTGATGGGAGATAGTTCAAGGACACTCTCATTGCTGGGAGTATCCAGATTCAAGAGAAAATGTAATCAAGTTCCAGAAAAGTTGTGATAAATATGCATGCATACAGATCTAAATGAGTTATCCATTTCCAATCTTGGATAGATTTTAGCCACACAGCCAGGAATCAGTTTAGTGCCCGCTACTCTATCAAGTCTTGAGGGGAAGGAAGGAGAGCCCTGGGTTTTGCCCTGTGGATAAAGGAGGAGGGAAACCTACCTTGGGGATGAAAGGCTGCAATAGAGAGGTGGGGACCAGGGATAGGGAGGACTTGGGACTCAATTTACAAACAAAAGGATAATTTATAGAATAGGGTTACCTGGGGCAGAGAAGCCCAGTGAGCACGTTGAAACAGTGAGAGCCAGTTTCTAAGAGCCGGGGCTGGACCGAAAGGCAGCAAGGACCGGGCTTCCAGATGGGGGTAAAAGCTTGAACAAGGCCTTGGAAGGGGAGGAGCATCTGGGTATGTATGATAAGGCTGCTATGGGGCAGGCAAGAGTGAAGAATTCTGTCTGGCTTGATGGCAGTTAGTTCTTAGAGTGCAGAGGGCTAAAAGGAGCTCCAAAGAGCATCGAAGAGGGCAGTGACACGGTGAGATTTGGGTGTTTTGACAAGTCTCTCTGGCTGCTGCTGTGTGGGGGCTCCTGGAGAGAGTCCAGCCTGGTGGAGCTGCCTTTGTTGGGAAGGGCTTGTTCTGGTTCCCGCCAGGCACCCTGCCCCTCCCTTCCTCTGTACCTCTCAAAGGCCCTCCCTCTGCACCCCAGTGACCAACAGGAGTGTCTGTCACCCTGGGTCAGAGCAAATGGAAGGCCCAGCTCTCTGGACTGGGCAGGAAAAGAGCAGGCGGCCAGGAGGGTCTGGGAAGCTCTCAGATTGGGGCAGGAATGTTTGGAGAGACTGAGCAGAGTCCGGAGATGGAGACGGAGACTGCAGGGCTGGGCCTCCCAGGCTGGAGGAACCAGTTTATGCTATTCCGAGGTGTGGCCTCTGCTTCTAGGGGAGGAGGTGGCGGGGAGAGCATTGAACCTGGTAATTTGAGTCAGTAAAATACTGACCCTGAAGTGGCAGAGTGGCAGGGATGCTTCCAGATACTCCTGTTCAAAACCCTCTTTAACAAGGGGACACTGAGGCCTGAGGAAGGCTTGGTATTGGCCCAAGATCACAGAAAAAAGTCATGGCAGAACTGAGCTGGAACCTGGGTTTCCAGCATTGTGGTCGGTACAGCAGAGCACAGTCCTTTTGGGGTCCTCCTGGAGGTGGGCATGTATCCTCACAGCATCCCCAAACCAGACTTTCTCCTGAGCTGCTTGCTCTGTGGCTCCCAGAGGCCAGATCTCCCAAAGGAGGAAACATTTGGAAGCTTGGGAAAGGGACCAGACTGCTATTCTCTGGACTTGAAGAAGGTGCCAGGAGAGTTGAAATACGACTCTGAGAAGCTGCCACACCTGGGGTACCTGGCTAGCTTTCCTATCCGTCTCAGGAAGGGCATCATCTGCAAGGAGCTGCAGATTCACCTTCTCAGGTGCCCAGCGGGAAGCCCCGTGTTCAGATGCCAGGCATTCCTAAAAGTCTGGCTCCAGAAGGCTTTTGTGGACTTCCCTTGTAGTTGGGAACGTTCTGGAGCTTGGATAGGTCACATGTCCCTGTGCAAAATGCCTGTCCCTATGGAATTACCTGTCATAGCAGATGGCCCTGCAGGCCCCAGCTTGAGGCTCTTTGCAGTCTCTTGTCCTGGTGGTGATATCACTGCATAAGCAAGAATGGTCCAGCCTGAGGTCCCACTTCCAGTATGTGGCACGTTCTCCCCCACCGTTGGAAGCCCCTGTGTCTTGGAGTCTAGCAGTGGGACACAGAATATGAGGTCATGGCTAGATGCCCGTGCCCATCCCTGTTGGGGCCATATCTGGGTCACATGGGCAAGAAGTTGTGATGTTTCCTCACATATATTATAACATACTGTGAGATTTCATGGCTGAAGAGGCTTGGAGACCTTTCAGTCCACCTGTTAAATATGCATGTTGGGAGACCATGACCAGAAAGACAAATGGTCCTTTTCTGAGGTCAAGGGCAGAAAGTGTGAACTTCTAGATACCAATGAGGCTTTGGGGGTTAGGGACCTCCTAGGATGGCCCAGATGCCTCCTAGGAATTCTCTGAGGTTCTAGGCTTGCCGGAGGCAAGGCAGGTCGGGGTTGGCATTCTGGGAACAGTTTGGCTCTTATAACAGCCCTCAACATGCTTTCCTAGATGACTTGACAGCATCTGTTTGAGGTAGGACTAATGTTATTCCCATTTTATGGGTGAGAAAACTGAGGCCCGGAAGGGCTAAGTGCCTGGCTCTAGAGTCACACATAAAGTCAGAGACTTTATGGAATTACTGGAATTAGCCCATCGGTCTCTTTTACTCTTGCATTCAACATTCCTGGGAGTTAAGTTGTCCAACATAGCAGAGACCTCCTCTGGCATGGGCTGACCTGGAGCTGCCCCCAAGTCAGTTTTCTCATCTGTAAAAGGGAAAGGGGAAGGGGAGTTTGGGGATCAGGATGAGCTTTGAGTTCTCCACCTCTCTAACACTGCTCTTTCTTTTCTCCTGGCCTCCCTCACCACAGCCTTCACTGTGCCAAGAAGGGGTCTCTCCCCTCACAGTGCTCACCTCACGTGGATATTCCTGGCCATGTGGTTAAGGGTGGGAAATGAATAGGGAGCTGAGGACCTGGCCTGGGACAGCGTGTTTCTCCTGGAGTCCTGGGTCCCAGTCCATCCCCAGATCTGTAGTCCGGAGCCTTGTGGAAGGGGGTGGCCAGGGCCCCCAGGGGAAGGGCTGGGAGTGGGAGGGGGGAGGAGAGAATGCATAACAAATGAGTTTGGAAATCAAACGAAATCTGAGTTCCCCACCCACTCCCTCAAATCTCTCTACTCTCTCTTTTAAAATTCTTGTTTTCTAAAGAGAAAGAAAATGCTAAATTGCACCCCCTTTCGCAAACCAATGGGAGCCTTAGTGAGTCACTCCGGAGGTAAATGCCACCTCCAGGGTCCCACGTGTGCCTGCTGCGGAGGCCTGCACAGCTGTGTGGCCACCAGCCCCCATGGGGGTATGCATGTGGGGAGGGTGGACAGGGAGTCACATGCCTTTTGCTAGTCTTGGCTCTTGGTGGGAGCTGGGTCCCTGCAGGCGGGCCCAGGCAGGTCAACCTGCTTCCTCCAGGCTCCCTGAGGGCTGCATCTGTGAGACTGGCACTTGGATGAGGTCGGGCTGAGGCCAGGCTGAGAGCCTGCGTGGCCATGGTCAGGGCTCACTTGGAGCGTGGGGGTAGGGGCAGGGTGTGGCATGGTGGGCCTCTGTCTATGGCTGCAGTCTGGGACAATGTAGGCACATTGAAGGTTCCAGGGGGCTTGAGAGAGTTTGGTCTGTGCCACTTACTGTCTGGGAGGTGGTCGGGATCCAGCTTCCTCTGGAAACCAGAATTCTGGGTCTAGGTGTGCTGATGAGGCCTTTCTGTGTCCAGTGCTGGCAAGCAAGAGAGCAGGGAGGAAGCCCTGCCGGGGAAGGGGGCCCGGGCAGTGGGATGCCTCCTATTTCTCTCTGGGAGGCTCAGCCTGTTCCCTTGCAGAGCTGGAGCAGGGGAGGCCAGCAAGGAGGTGTTCCACTTCCCAGATGACCGGTATTCTGGAGGGAGGGGAAGTAGCCGTCTGTTAGCCAGGGATGCCAAACAAGGGTTGAAAGCAGAAATAGAAACGCGCTGGGCTCTGTCTGGGAGGGGCGTTGAGTTCTGGTGGATCCAAGAGGCCTCTTCTGAGCTGTCTGCTGCTGACGCCGTGTTTGCTTGGCTCTGGGTATTTGCAGAGCACGTCATGTCCTGCCCTCCTGCCTTTCTTGGGGAGAGACTTAGGTGTGCAGGATTTGTGACTGTGTGCGCACAGGGACCGAGAACGGAAGGGCTTTGAGCTCGTTCTAGGAGCCTGTCAGCAGCCGCCCATCACTCATGCACCTTTGACCTTTTCTGGATTGGTCCAGATCTCCACCCTCCTTCATCCGAACTCCCTTTGGCCCTGGTGGCTCTCACTTCCTGCCCTCCCACCCTCCACCCCATGGGGCTGGTTTCAGCTGAGCAACTCTGGAATCATCCCAGAGTTGCAAAAAAGAGCTATTTTGAGCCTTCCCATTATGGCCTGGCGTTGTACGGGGTGTCGATCCCTTGTTGCTTTTGTTTCCTTCTGGTGTAGTATAATTTTGGGCAGTGATGAGAGTATTACCCAGCCCTGCCTCCAGGGCCCCACTGGTAATTCCTGGCACTGTGATTTGGCACCAAATGGAGGGTTCTGGGGGCAGAGGCAACCTTAGGCCCCATTTTGTAATCCTGGAGTGGCAGGTGAAACAAATTGCTCATATGGCATCACATTGGCCCTTGCTGGGGGTTAATGTTGAGGGAGGAGCTGCTGTTTGCTTCAGGTCGTGTTACCCTTACCAAACAGCTGGCGTCTCATTGAGGTGGTGGTCTCTACCGGACCCTGCAGCATCCTCCAAGGACTCCAAGATACAGCTCCACCTTCTTCATCCCCTGGTTTGGTGCCTGGGTCTTGGGTCTGTTGTTCCCTCCCTGCAAGGGGGGTCTGGGATGATGAGGAAGAATGCCTTCCTCTGCCCTATCTTTGGGGCTGCCCCATGTCTTCCCTGTCTCCCTTGCTGCCCTTCTGAGGAGCCCACAGGTGGCAGAAGCTGTTGGTGCCACAGTGGTAGATACCTTGGGGAACTCCCTTTTCGGGGAGGAGAGAGCCTTCTCCTTACAGAGCAAGAGTGTGGTGGGACATAGTGGGGACATCTGGGCCTTGGGAGGATTGTTCTAAAAAATTCAGAAATGTTGGGAGCCTAATTGGCAGAGCAAATGAAAGTATACTAGATAGCCAAAACTATTAATCACTAATTATCTCCTAAATAAGGTAATTAATGGGTATTTAAATGGCATATTTATAAGATACCAGCAGGTCTTCAAAAGCACATCTTTTCCAAAGCAATGCTTTTGGCCAGCTGGGCCCTGCTCGAAGACCTGGGTTCTAATTCTCCACCACTGTCTACCCACACTGTTCCTCCTGTGACAGTAGGTAGATAGGTCAGTTTCCTTCTCTGAGCTTCAGTTTTTTCATCTGTAAACAGGGACCATAAACCTACCTGGGGCTAAGGTGGAGGTGAAGGCCATGGAAATCCCTGCAGTACATGCTGTACAAAATTCAGAACGTTTGCTGTGAAAATATCCTTGTAATTATTTGATGCAACTCCTCGGCCATGCTGGGTGCCATCTGTGGCCAGCATTAGGCTCTGGCTGTGGCTTATCTTGTTGCTTGGTCTGTGACTAGGTCAAAGCTGGGTCTGGGGTCAGATTTGTGATGTGGCTGGAAACTGAAATTGTGGCTCATCTGTGGCCAATATTGTGGCTTGATCTGAGGCCAGAGTTATGACTCCATCCATGGCTAGCTTAAGGTTCAGACTAGGGCTCAAGTCAAGGTTTGGGCCATGGCTGGTCTTAGGACCTGAGTTGCTCTTAAGATAATTTTGCAGCCTGAAGTCTCAGTGTTAGTCCCTGAGTGTTACCCATGGACTGATGGACTGGCCTCATTGCCCCTGGAAGCTGATTCCTTGTTGGATCCTCCAGGATGCCAGCTCCAGAGGCTGGATACTGTAGCAAACAGGCCCTTCCAGGGCTTCTGGTAGTCCCCTGAAACAGCCCAGCACACAGCTCATCAGTGGCACATCTAGCATTTTAGGAGATAGTTAGGACTGTTTCTATAGCAACCAACCCCCAACCGTCACTGGTTTCCTTCAATAATGCCTTTTTCTGGAAGTGGCTTCTCCTATCCTCTCATCCCTCCCTGGGTGGCTGTGCAGCCCCTTCAAGGCTGAGCATAGGCTGGCTGGCCCTGGACTATTCTAGTCCTGAACTCACCCTGACCCAGAGAGGAAGTCTGAGGACACGACCTATGGGATGCTCCTCTGAGAGGGGTCTTTCTGAGATCTTCTCTGTGCTGGGCCATGCTGAGCCTAACATGAGCTTTTTATACCCAGCCTTGACCTGTAGAGACTATGGGGCCCCAGAGAATTCCTACATCAGGTGTCTGCTCAGGGCTGGCAGGCGTGGACAGATGGGAACACAGCCCCAGCCCATTCTCAGGGGCAGGTAATGCTTCCTGCTAGGAGGAAGGAGAATACAGGGAGGGAACAAAGACCCAGAGAGGAAGAAGGGAAGGGTGGAAGACTGCCCAGGGGCAGCTTGTTGCTGGGGCCCAGACTGGTGGGAGAAGAGGCCGAGAGAGCGCAGGTCCTAGCCTTACATAGCTCAAGATTTGGGGGACAGGAAAGAGCCCCCCAGGAGCTGCAGTGGGAGGGAGGAGAGAGAGAGATCAGCCCCGTGTGTGTGGGTAAGGGAGAGGAAGGACTCTATCCTAAGGTACCAAAGAGAAGGAGAGGGGCCCGTCCTTGGAAATTTCTCACATATGAAAGAACCAAAGAAATATTCTCAGGTAATCATGATTTATTATTTTGTTTAATCAATCCTTTTTCTATATTCAACAATGAAGGTTTTTATTGTATTTATTTATTTATTTTTAATTTGGTCTGATTAGTTATACATGCCAGCAGAATGCACTTTGATTCATTGTACATAAATGGAGCACAACTTTTCATTTCTCTGGTTGTACATGATGTAGTGTTGCACCATATGTGCAGTCATACATGCACCTAGGGCAATGATGTCCATCTCATTCCACCATCTTTCGTGTCCCCATACCCACTCTGTTCCCCTCCCTCCCCTTTGCCCAAAGTTCCTCCATTCTCCCCACAGTGCTGCCCCCCCATTATGATTCAGCATTCACTTATTGGAGAGAACATTTGGCCTTTGGTTTTTTGGGTTTGGCTTACTTTGCTTAGCAAGATATTCTCCAACTCCATCCATTTACCTGCAAATGCCATACCTTTATTCTCTTTTAATGTGGAATAATATTCAACTGTGTATATATACCACAGTTTAATACATTCATCTATTGAAGGGCATCTAGGTTGGTTCCATAGTTTAGCTATTGTGAATTCAGCTGCTATGAACATTGATGTGGCTGCATCATTATAGTATGCTGATTTTAAGTCCTTTGGGTATAGACTGGGGAGTGGGATAGCTTTGGAATGGTGGTTCCATTCCAAGTTTTCTAAGGAATCTCCATATTGCTTTCCAGAATGGTTGCACCAATTTGCAGTGTCACCAGCAATGTATACCTTTTCCCCCACATCCTCACCAACACTTATTATTACTTGTATTCTTGATAATTGTCATTCTGACTGGCATGAGATGAAATCTTAGAGTAGTTTTGATTTGCATTTCTCTAATTACTAGAGAAGTTGAACATTTTTTCATGTATTTGTTGATTGTATATCTTCTTCTGAGAAGCATCTGTTCAGTTCCTTAGCCTATTTATTGATTGGGCTCCAGGGACTATGCTAAACCCTTTTAAATACTGATTCATTTAACCCTTGTGGCAACCTGATATAGTATGGTTATTATTCCCATTTTACAGAGGGGCAAACCGAGGCACAGTGTGGCTCAATGTCATTTACTAAGACCACTAATTCGTAAGCTTCAGAGCTGGGATTGGTGTCAGGCCAGTAAGAGTGGGGCAGTGGTTCCCTTGAGGGAGGAGGAAGGTGGGCTCCGTGAAGGAGGGGAAAGAGGAGGGAGAGGAGGCTCTGCTCAGTGAGAGCTGAGTCTGTCTGGAGCCTCACCCAGGCTCTACAAAGCTCCACACTCTGCTTGCTGTCTTCGGACCCCTGGAGCCCACAGTCAGAAGTGAGGAGCAGTGAAGTGTGATTCTAAATGTGTGTGCTCTGGGCCTTGCTTGTGCACGGGACTCTTAAATGCCCTTGGGGTGCCCTGGGACCTTGTCATTTCAGCTGCAGCAAATCAATTGCCAGGACTTAGACCCAGGTGCATGCTTATAAAGCCTGCTATTTGCATGTGTGTGTTCATTGTGTTTGTGTGTGTGTCGGGGGCGGGGGGTGGGGGGAGTTGGAGGAGAGCAGGAGTGGGGGGGGGAGCCCATCTAATGAGCCAGCAACCCATGAAGCTGTACACTTGCCTCCCTCCTGGCCCCTTCCTCTTCCGCGGCACAGATTGCTCAAGTGCATCACCAGGATGAGGCCTCAGATACAGCCTAAGGCAAGGCTTGGCTGGGAGCTGGAGCAGGGGCTGCAGTCATGAGCCTGTGGGTTAGTTAACAGGCCAGCAGGTATACCTGCAGACCCGGTGCTCTGCATCCCTGGGGCCATGCTCAGAGGCACTTTGTCCTCCAGGGAGGTCTGAAAACTGTGTGTGTTCTTTGAATTTCCCCCAGAGCCATGCTTCCCAGCAATCATCCATGTTCCCTCCCTTGCCCTGACATACTGGGCTCCTTATTCTTGGACTGAAAGTTCTAGATCCAGCTTCCTCTGGAAATGACTCCATTTGATGACTGTGGTACATGCCTCTCTCTCTCTCCCACCCTGCTTCAGCCTGGCAAGCTGCACATCTCTTCCTTTGAGGCTTCTCTGGCCCCAGGAAGGCTTCTGGGTTCTCTAGTCTGCAGAGTCCCTACCTCTGGAAGGTGTGGTTCACACCTGCTGAGGCCCTGCCTGGACAGATGTGGCATGTGTGGAATTTGGCACAAGTGCGAGGTTGCCCTGCTGCTCTGATCTCCTATGTTCTGTGCAGGATGCAGTGCAGGGCTGTGACCCTGGGGCTGGCACTCCCAAGGGCAGGGACTGTTCCAGCTCAGCTGTGTCCCCCACTCCTTCCTCCCGGGTACCATCTGGTTCCAGGTCTGGTCCAGGAAGAGTCGCCAATGCCTTTGTTCCTCCTTTTGCTATGCCAGGGCTTTTCTCTCTGTGTAATCTCTCTCCTTTCTGATAGGGCTCCTGAGCACAAGGCAGCAGCCTCCTTTATGTGGGGATTTGGCCCTCAGTGGTCAAAATTTGTTTGCCTTGGGATCATAGGATAGGGCAGAATACTTACAGAAGGCTGCTGTCCATCCGTCTGTCTGCCAGTTTGCCTATTCATGTCCCTGGGAGCCAGGGCTGAGATGGGCAAGGTGGGCAGACGGAGCCAACGATCTGAGCCAGGATCTCTGGCCACACCCATGCCGGGAAGACCCAGCCCAGAAAAAAGCCTAGGAGACCATGATGGACCTGAGGTGCTGGGTAGATGGACTTGGAGAGCTACCTCCCTCACTTCAGGCCCTGGGTTGGATCTGTGCCACTGTTGGTGGGTGTGAAGGATCATTTCTTCCTCTCTGGGAAGGGCTGACATTTCCTTCTCTTGCATCCTGATTTAGAGTTTTTTGGGGGGGAGGTATTAGAGTTTGAATGCAGGGGCACTTGATCACTGAGCCACATCTCCAGCCCTTTTTATTTTATTTTATTTTTATTTTGAGACAGGGACTCACTGAATTGCTTAGGGCCTTGCTAAGTTGCTGAGGCTGGCTTTGAACTTGCCATCCTCCTGCCTCAGCCTCCTGTGCTGCTGGGATTACAGGCATGCACCATCATGCCCGGCTCTGATTTAGGGTTTAAATAAATATGGTCTTCAGGAACAGGTAGGCTAAATCTTGGAGGACACAGAAGCAGCTTGGTAGAGTGTCCCTAGCAGCTGCTAGAAGCTGCCTCAGGGTTTAGTTCTGCAGCTGACTGGGGCCACCATTTCCTGAGCTTCAGGCAGGGAATTAGGGTGGACAATTTGTTGGCTGACCTTATTTAAATCTTCTATCAGTGAGGTAAGGATCGTGGTACCCATTTTACAGATGAGAAAACTGAGACTCAAAGAGAACTGACCTTAGGATCATAGGCTAGTAAGTAATACTGTAGAATCCATGTTTGTGTTGCACCAAAGCCTCTTACCTCTCTGATAAATTACCACCCATAGCTGGCAGCTGATTTGCATGTGACTTAGAAACAGTCTTAGGAAAGAAGAGTGACAGATTGGGGAGGCTCAACTCCCCAAGTTATATATACACACTCACACACACACACACACACACACAACCTTGCAGACCCAGTGACAGACACTTGTGCAATATTAGACACCTCTGCACAGGAATATAAAGATCCATTTAGATTTTTCTCACAAAACCCTAAATGCTAATTATGCTAATTTGTGGTTCTGTTCTGCAGGTGATTCTAGAAAGGAGCCCCTAGCAGAGGCCCCAGGGCCAGGGTTCCTATAAGGAGCCAGGGTAAGACCTCTGACCCCTTGCCCAGCTGGCCAGAAGCAGATAGGACAGTTATCACTTGCCAAGAGAAGGTAAGGAAGAGAGGAAGAGACTGGAGTCACCTGCCCTGAGTTCTTACAAAGAGTGGCCCAGATGCTGGCTCTGACACTACAGACTCTGGATCTGTGTGCGAATCCTACCTCCATTGTTTATTAGCTTTGTGTTCTTGAGCAAATGCCTTCACATCTGTGTGCCTAGCTCCTTCACTGTGAGGTGATTTGTTATGCCCACTCTCCGGGCTTGGGAAGGATGACTTAAATAAGATGTGCCAAGCAGCTGGCAGACTGGCACCCAGTTCGCCCCCAGCAGGTGTTGTTCAGTCACTTTTTTGTCAAATAGTTCTTGGCCCTCTTCTGCATGGGATCAGAAAATGCAAAGAAGGGCAGTGACCCAATGCAAGGAGACTGTTTCTGGTCCTTTGTCCTCACTTTTGGGACCATTGTGCCCATGTGTCCTTCCTCTGAACCTGCATGGGTGACCTTTGGCCCACCTTCCCTGCCGTCCCCTCTCCTGGGAGAATTTCCCACCCCCTCAGGCATCTGTATTTCCCTCTTCTTGCAGGTGAAGGGGAACTTCAGAACTCACTTCTTCCAAGCTTCCTTCCATGATCCTCCGTGGTCTGGATCCATCTCCTCTCGTCTACTCTCATACCTGTCCCCGCAACCCCAATCACTGGCTCCAGTCACATGAGTTTTTTTCTGCCCCCTGCATATACCATGCTCATGAGCAAATCTGCCTTTGCTGTTCCTTCATCCAGGAAGGCTCTTACTCACTCTGTACGTCAACCCCACCTACGTGTGCACATGAGCCAGCGTGCATATACATCCATCACACACCACACACGCACACACACATTAGTGTGCCTGGCATTTTCTCATCATTCAAACCTCAGCTCATGACATCTTTTCAGAAGTTTTCTCCCTCAGACACTTCTTTTGAAATATGACCTTTGTCATTTGCTAAAAAGTCAGCATCTTGGAGGAAGAGATGGAAGAACATCTCCCATTCAGAAGCCAAGTGACAGCTGCTTCCTCACATAACGACTTTTATACACAAATGCCTCCCCAGCACCTCAAGAGGATGTTTCCAGAGGTTGTTTTGGGCAGGCCCTGCCTGAGGGGCGGGAAGACCTCATGTCCCCTTTAAATAAACTTAAGAGTGCACATTTAAAGACTCACACAGGCATGCAGTTTGAAAGTAAGGAGAGTAACAGTAAATGAGGTATAATATGCATTTGAAAAGGAATCCAAACATATGTTTTGACCACAAAGGAGAGTCATAACAACTAGGTGAAGCACGATACTTTGGAGAAGAAAGACAGCCACTGTGGTAGCATTTGTAACTGTAACAGATGACTAAGTGCTCTTTTTTTTTTGTTTGGTACCAGGGATTGAACTCAGGGGTGCTCAACCACTGAGCCACATCCCCAGCCCTATTTTGTGTTTTATGTAGAGACAGGGTCTCACTGAGTTGCTTAGCGCCTCGCCATTGCTGAGGCTGGCTTTGAGCTCGCGATTCTCCTGTCTCAGCCTTCCTAAGTGCTGGGATTAGAGGCGTGGGCCACCGTACCCAGTGACCAAGTGCTCTTGATGAACGAGGCCACATTCTCTCATTGCTTTCACTTTGGACGTACAGATCCACGTGCACATGCCTGTCTAGTGTTCAGACTGTAATTACACTGTCAGAAACACTTGAGGAAGAAGGAGGTGATGGAGGTAGAGAGGGAGGTAACCAAGTTCTTTGTAGCATTTGTTGCTGCTGATCTGGGTGGACTTTCCTAGTATCCCTGCAAAAGTAAGCTCAGTGTCCCTTTTATCTATCCTGTCCCTTTTATCCATTGTGGTGTCCCCAGCACCCAACACAGTGCCTGTCGGGCGGGTGGGAAGCTTCCTTTGATGCCCACCAGCCCCTTCTTTTTCTGCGCACCTCCAGCTGGGGGAACTTACTCCTTCAAAGAGTCTGAGCTGGCCTCCCTGCAGCACTATGCTCTGCCCTGGTACTCTCCTGGACTTTCCCAAAGGCCAGCCCATGAATTTGCTGTTAGAGGGTTGCAGTAACCCAGGATGATGTGACCCGCATAGAGTATGATAATGCCAAAAGGATGGTGGGTGAGGGAGAAATTCCAGAGTGCTCTCTCTCTCTCTTTTGTGATACTGGATATTGAACCCAGGGACTCTTTGCCACAGAGCTACATCTCCAGCCCTTTATTTAGAGATAGGATCTTACTGAATTGCCCAGGTTGGCCTTGAACTTGTGATCTTCCTGCCTTAGCCTCCTGAGTATCTGGGATTAGAGGTGTGTGTCACCATGCCTGGCTTAGAGCTCTCCTCTTTTCCTGAGGCTCTGGCACTCACTATCTGAGTGGGAGATTGGCAAGCATGTGAATGTTTATGTTCACTGTACGTGCATGAGGGCCATAGTGTACAGGAGCCTTTTGCAGATTCCTTGATATTCAAACTCAGAGACCATATAGACTGACACAGATAACTCTGTCAGTACTTAAACTCTTTTTTTTCCCAAGATTATTTAAAAAAATTTTTTTAGTTGTTGATGGATCTTTATTCATTTGTTATTTATATGTGGTACTCAGGATCAAACCCAGTGCCTCACGCATGCTAGGCAAGTGCTCTACCACTGAGCTACAACCCCAGCCCCAGTACTTAAACTCTTGATGCTTCCAATCCCAAACTCAGGAACTGAATAGACAAGGATGATATGATTTCCCTTACCATACAAATTCTTGCTTCTTAGGAATGGAATAGATTTGGATTGCAAGGGATATTTGTGAGGGTGTGTGTGTGTGTGTGTGTACTGAATCCATTGATATTCTACCATTAGGCTATGTCCCTAGCCCCTTTTATTTCTTACATTTTGAGACAGGATCTCATTAAGTTGCCCAGGCTGGCCTCAAACTTGTGATTCTCCTACCTCAGTCTTTTAAGTAGCTGGGATTACCAGTATGTGCCACTGTGCCTGGCTGAGATTTTATTTTTTGAATCACAGAAATCTTCACCTTTACTTGATTTGTACTTAAGTATTTTTTATGCTATTGTAAATAGTATTTTTTCTGGTTTTCAAATTCTAGCTGTTCATTGCCAGTATGTAGGAATGCAATTGACTCTTACATATTGATCCTGATTTCTGCAATCTTGCTATACAGTTATTAGTTCTAGTACAGTTTTTTTTTTTTAGATTTTGCAGAGTTTCTGTTTTCTATGTAGACAAGCATGAGAAGAAAGTTTTGTTTGTTTTTTTATAATCTGTATACTTTTCATTTCTTTTTCTTGTCTTATTGCTCAAGCAAATAGTCCCAGATCCATGTTAAAAAAACACACAGTTATGAGGCTGGGGTTATAGCTCAGTGGTAGAGCACTTGCCTAACATGTATGAGGCACTGGGTTCAATCTTTTTTTAAAATTTTTTTAAGTTATACATGGACACAATGTTTTTATTTTGTTTACTTATTTTTATGTGGTGCTGAGGATTGAACCCAGTGCCTCACACGTGTGAGGCAAGTGTTTTGCCACTGATCTACAAATTCAGCCCTGGGTTCGATCTTCAGCACCACATATAAATAAATAAAATAAGAGTATTGTGTCCATCTACCAAAAAAAAAAAAAGACACAATTATGGTGCATCTGGATTCTCAGACCCCTTTGTGGTAAATCCAGGCCCCAAGGGTGGGAAATTATTGAGCCTATCTACTATGCTGCTTACACTGATGGTGATATCAGAAGCTTAAAGGGGCCTCTGGGAAGTATGAGGAGACCCAAGTTTGCGTGTAGAGGTGACACCCACATCACTGCTCCCTGTGGCCTCTATCCTTTCTGTGTCTCAGAATATGCTTCTTACTTGGCTCCAAGCCACAATGCCTAAGCTGGGTGTGTTTCTGGGAGTTTGTGGTGGGCAGAGCAGGAGCAATAGCCAGGAAGGCTGTGTTCCTGGGTCTTCAGGCTGTCATCTCTCTCTAGGAGCTGTTTATGCTATGGGATGTAGGCTCAGAGCTGCATGTTGTGACCCGTGGCTGCAGCAGCTTCTCCATAGACTGTCATAGGTGCAACCTGACCATGGCTGGGCAAGATGTCTACCTTTCACTTTTTTATTGACATCTACTATGTGCCAGATGGACTCCTCAAATATCAGTCAGAGTTGAAGAGTTTCAAGGGGCAGTCTCTGTCACGTTTCTCATTGTACAGATGGGGGAACTGAGGGAGAGGCATTGCTGATAGAAGCAGTCAAGTCTCTCCAGGGACAGGACACATGTGCCTGGTGACCAGGGTCTAAGCCCCAAGAAAGATGAACCCTGTGTGTGTGGTAGTTTTACTGTTTTTCACTGAAAATATGATTGATTCTAACTAAGATGCACCATTATTTTATATACTTCTGAGAAAGAATAAACAATGCCAATTAAATAACTGCATGCTATCCTTTAAGTCACAATCCAATTTCAAAGATGTTAGTGTGAAAAAGGTACATCTTAGAACTGTTAATAAAGGATAAATTTATAAAATTAATGGTCATATAAAATTATATGTGCAGGGTTAAAACTGGTTTTTCCTCTGACTCTTTTTATCAAATTTCTCTGTAGAGATAATCTTTAGTAACTTGTTTTTATTTGGTATTGGGGATTGAATCAGGGGCACTTAGCCACTGAACCACATCCCCAGCCCTTTTTTTGTATTTTATTTAGGGACAAAGTCTCACTGAGTTACTTAGGGCCTTGCTAAGTTTCTGAGGCTGGCTTTGAACTCACAATCCTCCTGCTTCAGCCTCCCGAGGCACTGGGATTATAGACACGAGCCACCGCCTCTGGCATTTACAATCATATTTTAATCCATTTGTAATCCCCAGCATTCCATGCATCTGAGGGCATGCAGAGGGCTTCATGCATATACCGGTCCCATGTGAGTCCCAAAATGCCTAATGGAGGGGACCCAGAGAATGGGGAGGAGGCTCCTGGCCCCAGCTCTGTGCCTGTCCTCCCTCGCCTTGGTCCCAGGGCAGGAGGTGGGCTGAGGCAAAGTTCAGGCCCTCTGTGCGTTCTTGCTCTCTTGTGCGTGGAAGACCCCTCAAGTCCATATCCTGGTCTCTGTATCTATAAATAATAACAGCAGCTGCCATTGCTGAGCCTCCTGAGATCCAGGCACTGAACACATAATATTTCTGATCCTGCCAGCGAGGGATTGGTTGTGGTCATCATTTTATACAGGGGGAAACTAAGGCTGCAGATGAAGAGGGAATGGCCTTGCAGGTTGCTAGTGGCCAAGTTCAAACTTGGATCCCCCTTCTTTTGGTTCTGGAGCTCAGCCTGGCCTGGCCTATACATGCTGTGTGTGGTGAACTTCTCTAGTGGTCATCAAGGTGTCTGGTTCTCCCCTCCTCCACCCTTTGACTTTGGGCATGACGGTGTGACTTTTTGGCCAACAAAGAGCAATAAGAAGCTTGTCATTGCTGGGCAGAAGTTTAAGAAGTTTAAGACTGGGTGTGATGTTTTGTGTTCTTCCTTGCTTTGGCAGACCTTGAGGTTTCCTTTTGAGATGGTGACATCATGAGGTGGTGGCCCCTTTCAGTGGTCGCAATGAATACAGCCTCTTTCCAACCCACGCTGGAATGAGAAAGAAACCACTGTTGTTTCAAGCAGCTATTTTGCTAACACAGCTCAACTTATCTGGTGCTGATGGATACATTGGGTGGCCTTGGCTAAGTCTCTTAACTTTCTCCTGCCTCAATTTTAATCTATGCAAAATGTGTACACTCAATTCCTGCCTGGAGGAGCTTTCCCAAAGAGGTTTTTTTTTTTTTTTTGAGGTTTGAACAAAAGCAGGGTAGTGAGAAGCTTCTGTGTGGTCTGAGGCCACAGACCGGCAGAATGAGCCTGATTCTTAGTGCAGGGGGCCCCAGGGCTGCCTTTCTCACACCGGGACATAGTCTCAGGCTCCACTAACTTGTGTGTTCCCTTTGGCAGGTGGCCCTTCCCCGGGCGGCGGTGCCCCCTGGCACCTTCGGAATGTCCTCAGCGACTCAGTGGAGAGCTCAGATGATGAATTCTTTGATGCTAGAGGTGAGTGAACTCTATTCTCACACTCTTGACTGTTTGATCTTTGTAGAAGCCCAAGAAAGGATCCCTGCTGGGGTTTAGTATATTCCTTCCCACCCGGACAACAGTTCCAGACTCTATACTTGCCCAGTCCGTGAGAGCCCCGAGTCAGTGGCTCAATATTTATCCATTTACTCTTTGAAATGTTTTCTGAGCCCGTAATGTGTTCCAGGAGTTGGGCCAGGGCACAGGAGACCGTGGCGTCCAGTGGGCATGGCTGCTGCCTGCATTAGTCCGGCAGGGGAGGCAGCCACCAAACAATGACACAAAAGAAAACGCAGGCCCTCACGGGGAATGATGCCATCAGGAGAACAGTAGCAGGTGTTATGAGAGAAGATGAGAGGAGGGCCCCTGAGTTAGTGTGGGCAGGACAGTTTTTCTGCAGAGCCGAGGAGTAGGAGGTGGCTAGGTGAGGAGCCCACAAAAGACTCCTGCACACAGAGGAGACAGCAGGTATGGTGGCCCTGGAATAGGAAAGACTGAGGAACATTCTAGGCTCTGAAGGAAGGCCTGAGTGAAAGGGCAGTGATGAGCAAGGGGGCCAAGGCTGCAGGGGCTGTGGTATCAATGGCTGGAATAGGACCTCCAAGGATGAGCCTCATAGATGGGAAAAGAGCCAAAGTGTTAGGCCATTGCCATGTTCAGGGGAAAGACCACAGGTGGTGGGTGAAGAAATCGAGAAGGCCGAGCCAGCGCACAGACACAGTGAGTTTTAAACTGGGATGGAAGAACAAGAAGTGTCATGAGCACTGGAGAAAGCCGCACCAAATGGGGCAGGCACTTGAGCAAGAGACCAGCGTCAGCAAAACCAGAGGTGTGGGTGCAACAGGAGGTGAGTCAGTCTGCAATTTAGAAGAGAACACCCTGAACCATGCTCCATGGGATGGGTGGGAAGGGGTAGGAGTACCGATGGCCTGCTCCCCAGACCCAGAGGGTCCCCAACCCCTACTTGGCCTGCTTGGCCCATTCCCAGAAGTCACCATGTTTAGGGTGTTGACTTATCCTGAGATGAGGCCAACTTTGAAATACCTGGCAAATAGGATCTTGAAAGACAAGAAAACCATGACTGAGAAGACATCCAGACCCAGAGCAGGACCCTTGAGATGTGGTACCAGCCAAGCTATCCACTCATTCTGTGCTCCCAGGCTGGGCCTCAGTTTCTCTATCAGCTCTGTGCTGTGCTTTCCAATGTGGAGAATATCCAGTTCAGGTGATTTTCAGGGAAGCATGGTTGGGAGACAGGAAGCTGCCCCTGCTTAAGCCTCCCTTTCTTGGCTCTGGACAGACCCCCTGTCAGCCCATGTCAGCCCTAAATCAGCCCATTTGGGGCCCATTTTCTGTCTCCCATTGGTCCCTGATTGGAGTGGCTGCTGGGGCTGAGTTTCTCCATAGCAACTAACCCACAGTGTGACAACAACAGCTTCAATATTTTGATGCTTTGAAGACTTTGGTTTAAAATATTTTTTGCAGTTCATCAGGGCTCTGCGTTCCCAGCTGACAATGGATTGCTGTAGGAGGCTGGCGTCTGTGGGTGGCATGTGGGTCAGCTCTGTCCCTGGGCCCTGCTCATCTTCATTCCTTGAGATCAGCTGTGGATCCTTCTGCTCCCCTTTCTGCTGGCTGCTGTCTCCCTCAGTTTCCCTCAGTGGTCTCTGTCCACCCCTCCCCTGATGTCGCTGTTTATATGGTGAAATTGGCCTCTTCCCTCACTCCTCTTTTCTTGGTGGCCCCTCCTTCGCTTCCCTCCCTTTGTCTCATTACCTCCTTTCATCCAAGTGACTCGAGAGGTGGAGGCAGAAGGTTTGCAAATTTGAGGCCAGCTTCAGTATATTAGTGAGGTCCTAAGCAACATAGGGAGATCGCGTCTCAAAAAATAAAAAGGGCTGGCCATGTTGCTCAGTGATAAAATGCCTCAGGGTTCAATCCCCAGCATCAAAAGAAAAAACCAAAAACCAAAAACCAAAAAAGATGCTCAATGTCATTAGTCATTAGGGAAATACAAATCAAAACTGCATAGGTCTCACCATATACCTATTAGAATGGCTAATTAAAATGACTGACCGAGATGTGGAAGAATTGGAACTTTCCAGTTTTGCTGGTGGGAATATTCAATAGTACAACCACTCTGGAAAATAGATTACAGTTAATTAAAAAGTGAATCATACTTAACTTGCAATCCTTCCACAGGTAGGCATTTACTCAAGAAAAAGAGAGTGCGCCTCCACCTGTTGACTTGTTCATGAACGTTCCCAGCAGCTTTATTTACTCTAGCCCCCTACCAAAAAATGGAGTATATATAATTGACTGAGTGAATAAACAAACTGCAGTACAGTAAGAAGGAATGGACGGATCTAGGCAGCAATATGGACACATCTCCAAATAATCACACAAAGTGAAATAAGTCAAACTGATACAGCACACACAGTGTGTGATCCATTGATATCAAACTCAAGGCAGTGACAACTAATCTGTAGTGACAGGATCAGGTCAGTGGTCCCCTAGGGTGGGGAAGTAGTGAGAAGGGATAAAAAAGACAGGTAAAAACTTCTGGGGGTGATAGGTACACATTCACTCTCTTGATTGGGGCAATGTTTTCACAAGAAAAAGAGATGTTTTCACGGGTATTTGCATTTGGCAGAATTTACCAAATGTGCATTTTAAATGTGCGCAGTTTATTGAATGCCAATTACACCTCAGTAATACTGTGGAATCCGCTCCCCTGTAGAACACAAGGGGTGTGACAGAGTGATTGGGTGACTGAAGGAGGTTCCCAGAGGATGTGGCCCTGAACAGAGAGCTGAATAACAAGAACTGAGCCATGTGTGGCTCTGGGGAAAGGGTGTTCTGCTCTGTGCAGCAGAGAGCTTTCACAGGAGAAATGAGCACAGCATCTTTGGTAGATATGAGGAAGGCTGGGGTGGTCCGAGTGAGCGAGGAGGAGCCTGCTTAGTGCTGCTGGTGCCAGCAGAGACAGCCTGTCTGTGGAAGGAAGTCTGCATCCTGCAGATGTGTTTTTCTGTCCATGCTGAGGCTGGCCCTTGATATCCCTGTCCCTGTCCTGGCAGAGGACAGAGACTCATAAGTCAGAACCTATAGTACAAGATGGACCAGTCAACGGGAATCATGCCTGGACCTTGAGTGACTGAGATCCTCATTGTGGGTGATGAAGACTGCTGAGTGACAGGTGTCTTGGCTGGAAACCATGAATAAGAACAGCTTAGTAGGCCAAGGATGGAAGGACAGACACCCCAGATTTCACAGGGATCCTATCTATGAGAGGAAATGAAAATGTCCCTTTGAAGTCTCCATCCCTAAAAGGGTGCAAAGCTGGATGTGATGTAAGCAGCCATCATGGCGCTGGATGAGTTTATATGGGTGTGGTTAGATATGTGAAGCGCGGGTCATGTTATGGTCTGTTTCCTATAGCAAATGTATGTCTTTCTCTAGAAAAGAGCAGGTATATTCTCTTCTGTAAATTTTGAAACATGAAGTTAGTCATATTCATATGCTTCATATTCATGGTGGATGTGTCTCCAAGGTCTTATTTATTATTTCTCAACACATGTTCTCCTTACAGCCTGAGTCTCTCTGGGGTAGTTGCTCAATGAACAATTAGTGAAAATGTGTGTTTTGGCAGACCATTATTTTATCTCAAATTCTTTCTTTTGGTACCAGGGATTGAACTCAGGGGCACTCGACCACTGAGCCACATCCCCAGCCCTATTTTGTGTTTTATGTAGAGACAGGGTCTCACTGAGTTGCTTAGGCCTCGCCGTTGCTGAGGCTGGCTTTGAACTCGCGATTCTCCTGTCTCAGCCTCCCAAAGTGCTGGGATTACAAGTGTGCACCACCGAGCCCAGCTCTAAAATTTTTATGGGGCACCCAAGTAGCCTTGCAAGGCCCTGTTGCCCTAACACCCAGGCCCATTCTTTCACCTTGGTTTTCCTCCCCACCATCTAAATAGCAGACATTTCCTCCATGAACATGCATAAGCAAGATAGCCAGGTGAGCAATAGGGGAAGGTGGTGGTGGTGGTAGAGCTGGGTTTATTTTCAGGGTACATCTGGTCCTGGGTAGCTTGACCAAAAGCAAAGCATGGGACTCCCTCCTTCAGCAGGGTAAGGGAATTCTCCAGGTTGGGCAACTTCTGCCTTTACTCCTCTTGTGTCTTTGTTTTCTTGCTCTCAGTGCTCAGTGCTGGCTGATCCTTGTCTTTCCTGTCAAGAAGGAAAGAGGGACCTGAGGATCTGGATGCTGGTTGCATAGTCTCATGGCTCTAACTTTCTGGTTTCCCATAGCAACCAGGAGAGGAAGGTGGTGCAGGGATAAATAATCCCATTTTACAGACAAAGACTCTAACCAAGTTGGTTCTCTTAGAGAATGAGGGGCAGAATCCTGGGCTTCTCCCAAACTGGGCTTTATGATCACACAGCTTCCCAGGGAGGGGAGGGCCCCAAGGGGAGAGAAGAGGGGAATAGAAGAAGTACAGTCAGAGGACCCAGTACTTCATCACAGAAGTGCCACTGATGACCTCCATCTCATCTCAAGCCTTGAGTCTCTGAGTCTGACTCCTCCTCTGGAAAACAGTAGGTGTAGCACGTTTCTCTCTTGGTGATGAGGAAGGAAGTCACTGTGGGAAGTTGGGTGGTTATTCCTGAGCAAAGGAGCCATCACAGAAACCAATCACAAGTATGTCATGGACCCCCTACCTTCTCCCTTTCCCCCACTGTGGGAGGGGAAGTAGAGAAGAGAAAGCCATGGAGCCAGTCTTAAAGGCTGCTGGGGATGGTCTGAGTGGTGGCTGCCACCATGTGATGAAGAGAGAGTGGTGGCCATGGCTGTAGGTGGGGTGTGTGTTATGGAGCACAGTGAATATATATATATATATTGCCCATATATGTACTGGAGATTTAACCCAGGGGCACTGTACCACTGTGCCATATCCCCAGCCTTTTTTGTTTTGAGGCAGGGTCTCATTAAATTGCTTAAGTCATCACTAAGTTTCTGAGGCTGATCTTGAACTCACTATCCTCCTGTCTCAGCCTTCACTGGGATTATAGGCATGTGCTGGGCATGTGCCCAGCACAGTGAGCAATCCCATAACCCAGAGGCCTCTGGGCATGCATTGCTAGGTCCTTTGACAGATTGGTGTTGTGGGCCTGTTAACAGATGGTATTGGATGGGTCATCTGGAGGATGTGACCAAACCCTTGGCTCCATGAGCTGGAAGTGAAGGCTACCTGGCCTAGGATGAGGACTCTCCCTAAGTCCTATAAATCCTACAGAAACCAGGGTCCCTAGTGAGGAAGAAAGGCTTTCCTTACAGCACTGGAAGTGGTACTTAAAGGGCACATGCAGACTTTGGCCAGGGTCAGGGTCAGGCTGAGGTCAAAGCCAGAGTTATGGTGATGGTGGGTGACATTCAGCCTGGAGCTTAGTCTGGGCAGGGGCTGGAGCTCAGGGCGGGAGTGACAAAGATGCCAAAATCATGTTCATACCAGAGATCACCATGAGATAATTAGAATTCAGGGAACAGTCATCAGAAGACAAAAGGGAAAGTCAATAACCAGGACAGTTATCCAGATGTGTCCTCTGTGGCCTTAGTGGGTCCTGTGGGGAGGCAGCACTACAAGAGGAAAAGTAGAACAGGGCTCAGAGCTGAGCCATGCAGAGACTTCTGCCTAAACGACTCCAAAAGGAGCCATTCTGGCTGCTGCTTCCATGTGTGTGCGGGCTCGTGTATGTGTGTGTGTGTGTGTGTGTTGTTGACACCACTCAGGGGACAAGCCCATTGTTTTCAAAGTAAACATCTGAAGGCTGAATGCAGAGAATGCATACAGGTGAGAGGCCCAGAGGAGGAGAGGGAGGCAGGAAAGGGAGCATATTGGAAGGATGGGGCTTGGAACAGCTGGAGAGAGGGATGGGCAGAGGGGCAGAGAGGGGGAGAAAGCCAGGGAAGATGTGAGATTGCAGCAAATGAGGAGGAGCAAGAGGGTCACACACACACATACACACGCGCGCGCGCGCGCGCGCACACACACACACACACACACACAGAGAGAGAGAGAGAGAGAGAGAGAGAGAGAGAGAAGCGGAGAGTTAAAAGAGAGATACTGACCCAGCCAAAGACAGTGAGGGATATTAAGAAAGAGGCTTATCTACCCCGAGAAAATGAAAGACCCAGAAGGAGGAGAAAGGGACAGATACTGAGATGAGGGGAGCAGAGAGAGGTTGCCCAGAGAGGGGGACAGATGTGATAGAGAGCATAGGGGAGCCTGAGACAAATAAAGACATATACAAGAGCCAAGAGAGATAGAGACCCATGGGAAGGGATCCAAAGAGATCAGACCTGAGGAAGGCAGGGCAGGAGAGAATCATGTTGAGTCTGTGAGAGAAAGAGGTATTTAATAGAAGATTACACAGAAGAGGGAAAGATGGAGCTGGATCATGCACAGAATGAGGAAGAGACAGAAAGGAGGCCAGGGCCACAGGGAAGTAGGCAACTTTCATGCTCCAGAGCCCTGCCAGACCCCACAGAGTTGTGATGGCTTTGTATTCACCTCCGGAAGAGGACTTATGGCATTGTAGAGGACATGGAGCTAGTGTGTGAGCTAGACCTAGAGCTGGGTCCTCACATCTTACCATCTCAGAGTTATTTATTATGATGTCCTTAACATGACTGGCTTCCTGCAGGATGGAGTCATGTCTCACAGGGCACACAGGAGGTGCTCGATAATCCATTCACTGTAGAATGGGTGTTAGACTGAGCAAATGGATAGTTGGTAACTGAATCAGGAGACAGAATTTAAGGTGGGTTACAGGCTGACTACCTAGCTCTGGAGCAGGGACATGGTATCATAGGAAGAGACAACGGTGTGACTGGAATTAAGAGTGAGTGTTGGGGCCCAACATGCCGATGGTGGTGCTGGTAATGTGATGATGGTACCATATGTCATATTACCTCTGTGCTCTTCCTGTGTGCTCACCACTTTTGTGAACATGTGGCCTGCTTCATCTCATTGAATCCTCACAGCCATCCTATGATGGCAGAACTCTGATATCATTTTGTAGATGAGGAAAGTAAAGCTTAGAATGCTGAAATGACTTGTCTAAGGTCACATAACTGGCAGATGGTGGGTCCGGGATTGAAAATAGTCAATTGTACACCAGAAGTGAGCTTTTAACTTTGTTACTATTCTGTTTCTTCAAGAATAATACCATCTTATATTTATGTACACCATTTTGGCTTGTGCACTTTTTCAAAATTTATTGTATTTTTGGTCCCCATGGCAGCTTGGTAGAGAGAGAGAGAGAGAGAGAGAGAGAGAGAGAGAGAGAGTTGTTATTGCCATTTAAGGGATAAGAAAAACAGAAGTGTTGGAGGGAGGCCGGCAAAAGCACAAAGCTCATAAGTAGCAGAGTCTGCCCTGGAACCTGGTCAGAGCTCTCCCCAAGTGCACATGCTGCTTATGGATGTAAACCAGTCCCTAGATGGAGCACACCAGACTCAGGACACTTCTGAGTGTATGCGTAGTGCTTGGTTGGTGTTGGGCAGCCAATACAGGATGTCTAGGGTAGGCTGTCAGGAGGACAGAATTTCAGGACTCTTTAAATAGTATATCTGGGCTTGCATCCTTGCTTTAATCAGTGACCTTGGGCAAGAATTACTCAACTCCTCTGTGCTTCAGTTTTTTTGTCTATAAAAGATAATAATTGCTCATTTTTAGTGTTGCTATGAGAATTGAGTTAATATTTGGAAACACTAATATCAATTTCAATGTGTAGTAAGGATTTCATAAAGGTTGGCAAATCAATCAAATAAATAAAATAAGGCAGAAGGAGGTGTACTGGCTAGAAACGAGATTTAGATTACTGAACTCTAGAGTGGATCAGAACGCTGGACAGCTCCCAATGCTTCAGCTCCACCATATTGATTCCATCTACTTGTACAGTTCTTTGCAAGTGAAATGGACTTCACCCCTCTATTCTCCTTCTCCTTCTCCCTTCTCTCTCCCCTTCCCCATTCCTCTCCTTCCCTTCCTCCTCACCTCTTCCTGTCCTCCTCCTCCTCCTCCTTCATCCTTTCATGGTACTGGTGATTGAACCCAGAGATACTCTACCACTGAGCTACATCCACAGCCCCTATTTATTTATTTTTGGTACCAGGGATTGAACCCAGGGGTGCTTAACCATTGAGCAATATCCCCAGCCTTTTATTTTCTTATTTTCAGACAGGGTCTCACTAAGTTGCTTAGGGCCTCACTAAATTGCTGAGGCTGGCCTTAAACTTGTGATCCTCCTGCTTCAGTCTCCTGAGTCAGTGGGATTCCAGGCTTGAACCTCCTCTCCTAGCACTCTTTTATTCTTCACTATCATGAGTTTGGGGATTCTCCACAATGCCCTTTGATGTCTGTTCTTTGAAGGAGGGCACAAATTTTTCCACCAGGAAGGCCTGTCTCTTTGGAGAGCACCCTTTCCTATGGGTGTGTTCTTGAGGAAATGTCTCTTCAGGAAAGGGACTGTACCATATGTGCATGTGGGAGGAGCTTGTGTTCAGTGTGATTGGGGATCCAGCCCCACTGCTTCCTCCTGGAGTAATCACTAAGCTCAGACAGGGAAAGAGCAAGGATAGAAATGGGGCTGAAATGGGAGTGAAATGGTGGAGAATGAAGGCATTAGAAGGTTCACAAAGTTCAAATGAGGGATAAGGGTTCCATACAGCTCAAGGCTTGCTTAGAACCAGGAGGTTTATTCTCTCCCCTCACTCCAGAGCTTTTTTGGCCAACTCAAACCGTAATTCACTCAAATCCTGTTGGCGAGTTACTTCTTGTTTGACAAAATACCACCTGGCTCTCGTCTCAGAACACATTCTATGCACCAAGATCTTTATATCCATTATCTCATTTAAACCTTATAAGAACTTGGTGAGCTGGACATGGCCTGTCCCATCTTACTGATAGGAAAACTGAGGCTCAGACAAATCAAATGACATTCCCAAAGAAAAACTGCTGGCAAGTGACAAGCTTTCTGCCTTTCAAGAAATACTACTTTCAGTGCCAGGAGTTGAGCCTTCTATGGGTTTTCAGCTTTTCTCATAACTGTTTTCTTGTTTACTTTCTTATGTGGTGCCATGTGGAGGTCCAGTAGGGTACAGCAACACACCTTTTTGCAGCGACACATTCCTGAATGCCTCATTCCTGTCCACAACCACAGATACATTCAATAGTTGAAGACTACCTTAATTCATGGATGAAATAATAACCGCCTCAGACATAAGCCGCTGTCCCCCTCAACCCTGGTCCACTTAGGGCCACCTATAGATATCCAGGCCTGCTTATACCTGTCTCTACTTCTTTCCACAGAGGAGATGGCTGAGGGGAAAAATGCTATCCTCATTGGAATGAGCCAATGGAATTCAAATGACCTGGTGGAGCAGATCGAGACCATGGGGAAACTGGATGAGCAGCAAGGTGAGATTCTTTCTCATGGTCAGGGAATGCACACATGTGTTGTAGAGTGGGACAGGGCTACTTATTGGAGTTGGGACTCAGGTCTTCTATGAAGAGTCATCTTTCTGGGCACCTTTTCTTACTGCATCCCTTAATTCTGTCACCTGTAGGAACTCTCTTGGGAACATCTGTGGTTTTTCTTTTTTGGGGTGCAGGAAAACAACTCCAGGATATTGCAACTGAGCTTCCTTTGTCTGTAGAATGACCACTCAGGATTATGGGTGGTTAAGGGCAGGTGCTGGCTCCATGCTCCTGGCACTGTGAGGCCTTCAGGGTTGGAATCTGCTGGATAAAGAGATTGCCCTTGGAGCAGCCTTTGAGCAGGGATAGGAGCCAAGGTCTTAGGGGAGCAGGATGGCAATGATGATTGGGTCTTCCTTTGGCTGAATTGCTGAAGAAGTATATGGATGGGGACTCATGTAGGAGAATTTTTATGAAGGGGACTTTTGACCAGGAGCTTGATAAGCAGACAAAGCAGGCCTATCCTTTTAGGCATCCATCTGTCTAACTATTTGTCCATTTTTCATTACTAATGGAATGTCCCATGAGCATCTACCTGGATAAGTACTTGGCGGGAGGGACCACAAGTGACTCACCTGAGGCCTCTGCCTCCTGGTGTGGAACATGGTGCATGTCAAGACATAAGAGTCAGGCTTAAGCTGAGAGTTTTTGGCCCAGAAGGAGAGGCAGGACTTTAGGGGGCAGGAGAGCAGGTCAAGAAAGGGCTCCTGGCAATGAGGTGAGGGGCCCAGGCTTTGGAATTCAAGTGGAGGATGTAGCTGAAAAGGTTAAAAAAAATATCTGAGCTTATGTGTGGGGAAATGGAGGCTCAGAGATTGTCAAGTGAGGGCTGTGTTTGACTACTATTGCCTTGAAGTGAGAAGCAGATTCAGGGCTAGGACCCCACTCAGGATGCAGGGTGCTAACTTTTGTGCCTGTGATCCTCAGGCCAGTTTTTTTCCCATGACTTCCACTACTCACTCCTCATCTTACTTTCTTCTTTCTCAATGTCTTTATCCCTTTTATGTTGATATTAAAAAAGACCTGATGCTAAGTAACATATAAAGAAGAGAAATTTATTTGGCTCCCTATTTAAAACAACTTGCTCTCATGGTAGCTGATTCACTCTGTGAATCCACATTAATCCGTTCACAAGGGTAGCCACAATCCAATCACTGCCCAGTTGGCCCTACCTCTTAAAGGTCCTGCCCCCTCTCATTCCTGTTACATTGGAGGCCAAGCTTCCAGCACATGAACTTTGGGGGACAAACCACATTCAAACCATAGCATTTATTTCCTCCACAGTCATGGTCTGGACCAGAGTTACTAAGTGAGCAAGGCAATTCAATCAGGAGGTGTCTGGGGAGATGGTCTGGCCTAGCCCAAGAGAATGGCCATCTCGCCCCTTGTGTCTACTTCTCTTCTCATCCCCCATCCCTGTATCATTGGTTCAGGGCCCTCCCTGTGTCAAAGTACCCATCCTGAGCAATGGGTGAGCCTAGGATGATTGTTTCACTTCACAATGAAGAATCTGGGAGAATCTGTGTCTTGTCCACAGTCCTCCTAGGCTCATGATCCCCAGTTTAGAGTTTCCCTTCTGGTC
The DNA here is from genome assembly GCA_004024805.1 of Geosciurus inauris. Taxonomy (NCBI): domain Eukaryota; kingdom Metazoa; phylum Chordata; class Mammalia; order Rodentia; family Sciuridae; genus Geosciurus; species Geosciurus inauris. The sequence continues at coordinate 19,827 of PVHX01004494.1, read as the reverse complement.
TTCACAGCCACATATTTGCAGATGGAGCCAAGAGCTCTAGAAAGGCATTGAGGGTACCATGGATTCCAGGCTCTGCTCCATGACCATGTTTGGTGGTCACAAAAAGACAAGCCCAGACTTATACTCACCAGTCGTCTGGCCATCCTCACTTATCCGCTAAGAAATGCATGACTTAGACACAGTGTGAGCGCAGGGGGGGTGGTGATGGAGAGGCTGGGAGGGGTCAGGGAAAAGGAAGCAGAAGGGGAGATCCATGGGAGAGGCAGCAACTTGCAGCTCTGGCGTGCGAGAGGTCTGGGTTTGAGCCTCAGCCCTGTTACTCTGTGGTTTTATGGACAGGGAACGTCACATCACCTCTCTGAGCCTTGGTTAATTCATCTGCAGAATGGGATACTTAAAAAGTTGTAAAAATTAAATGAGATGATGCTTGGCAAAGTGCACCCAATAACAAATAATCATAAATATAGAGGAGAAGAAGAGTGAACCATCCATCTTGTTTGAGTGCAGACCTCACAAACACTTCATGGTGCTGACTCACAATTGAATTAGGATGGGCTTGCTGGTGTCCAAAAGCTGATGCTGCGTCCTCCCAGTACAGAATGAGGAGGGCGAGAAGGAGGAGGGGAGGAGGAAGAGCAAACTAGCCAGATTTCCAACTCCTTGAGGCCCATTCCCCTGTGGATTCATAATGGGAATTCCCATAACACGAAAGAACACACACATTAATTCCTTTCATTTCAGCAATCATTTATGGAGCCACCACAGGGGCCCAACCCTGTGCTTGATGTCAGGGAAGTAAGGACAAGCAGGGTGGCATTGTCACTCTGTAGGAGCCTGCAGCAGAGTGATGGGTGACTCTGCAACAAGGCAAGCTGAGTAAAGGGCTGGGAGAGGGAGGCTCTGGGGAGTATGTTGGGGTGAGGATGTTGTGAGAACACTCACTGGAAAGGGCTGCAATCAAAACTGGTGATATAAATAGAGCTGATGCTCCTGCCTCATTTGAGGTTCCTGCCCTTAAAAATGAGGGTCACCCCAAGGACCACCTCTCCTGGTTGGTGCATTGACCAGTTACATTTCCTTCATGGGTGCCTCGGTTTTCCTCGATGATGACTCCAAGTCTACCTCCAGCCTAGAACTCTCTGCTGGGCTCCAGACTCCTGTTTTTTGTAGCATCCTACCATCCTGCCAGGAAGGCCTCAAGACCCCTGATGCTCTGCGAATTCCAAATGGAGCTGATCTTCTTCTGAAACCTGAATTGTCTCATGTTCCATCTTTTCTCTTCTTAATTATTTACATCATATGTCACACAGGAATTTTCTGACTGTTCTAATGACTCTAGTTCTTTTTTTTTTTTTTCAGTGCTAGGGTTCGAACCCAGGGCCTTGTGCATTTTGGGCAAGTCCTCTACCACTGAGCTACACCCCCAGCCCTAATAGTTCCAGTTCTTGAGGGAGCTGATTGTGGGGAGTGTGTGTAAACATGCATAAGCATGCATTGTGGGTCTTGTTTCTTCATTTTTTATTGTGAACTCATCTTGGTCACTCCCTTTTCTTTTCTGTGGGAGTCTATGTGTCTTGAATTGGGCAAATGTCCTCATAAAGACTGGTCTTGTGTTTCTTTCTGCTGGACTTGAGTATTTCACTCATTTTGAATATTTTATATGCTAAATTTACAGCCTAGGGTTTCCACTCTACATGGGTGGTATAAATTTAGACCTTACACCCATATGTGGCACAGGCTTAGGGTGTTAATTACTCATGAGTGACTTTTTCCTTTCTCACTCTCTGTGAATGGTTTCTTCACTGCTGCCCCAAAGGGATTTGTGTGTGTGTGTGTATGTGTGTGTGTGTGTGTGTGAGTTATTTTGTGGATGGAACAGCCCTTCAAGGATCCCTACTTTAAAGGGGGGCTCCATTTTAAACTCTCATCATTCCCCAGCTGAGGTCAAATTTTGTTCTCAGCCATTAGCCCTGGAGCCTCCATGCATTGGATGCAAGGATCCTGGGTGGGTCTCAGCCACTTCAGCTTCTTTTTTCCTCTCTCAGTGCAGTTTCCTCTGTTACATAGTCTTGTGTATTGTACATTCTTTATTTTAAGCTTGGTTATATATTGACACTTTTGGGTAATATATCGCCCAGCACGTATGTATTTTGGTGGGGAGGGATCCTCCAGCATCAGCTCAGTGCACCTTATTTATTATTATCATTGGGCAATTGCTTACTATTTTTACTTAACATTTTTTGATTGTGGTAAAATAAATAAATATAACAAAATATACATCTTTAACCATTTGAAGTGTATATTTCGGTGGCATTAAGTCACATTGCTGTGTAGTCATCCCCACCATCCACCTCTAGAACATTGTCATTACCTCAAACTGAAACTCTGTATTCATTAAACACTAACCCCTGACCCCCCAGGCCCAGATAGATAACCACTGTTCTACATTCTGTCTCTATGAAGTTTACTTCCTGAGGTACCTCGCATAAACGTGATCATACTGGATTCATCCTTTTGTATCTGGCTTATTTCACTTAGTATAATGTTTTCAAGATGTATCCATGTTGTAGCAGGTGTCAGTACCTCATTCCATTGTGTGGCTGAATAATTTTCCATTGTGTGTAGCACATTATGTTTATCCATTCTTCTGTCAATGGACATCTGGGTTGTTTCCATTTTTTATCTATTGTGACTAATACTGCTATGAACATTAGTGTACAAATACCCACCTTATTTCTTGAATACATTATTGTTGGGGGAAAAAAATCAAGGAATATAAATAAGAACCAAAGTGGTCCTTAGCTATTCCTTCAGTTTCAGATGTCATTGCAGTTTATGGATGTGGAAGGCATCGCTCTAGAGGTAGATCAGATTAGACAATGTTGCAGCTTACTTCAAAAAAAATTAACAGTAGATCTTGGTGAGTCTTTCATATGAGTATATATAGATTCACCTCATTCTTTTTACCTATGTTACCATTCTTTACAGTAGACATGCTGTAATTTATTGAGCCATTCTGTAGTGGTAAGACATTGAAATTTTTCATTATTAAAAGAATGCTGTATAGGTTAGAAAATAAACATTGAGCCAGGCACAGTGGTGCACGCCTGTAATCCCAGTGGCTCGGAGAGTGAGGCAGGAGGATCGTGAGTTCAAAGCCAGCCTCAGCAACTTAGCAAGGCCCTAAGCAACTCAGAGAGACCCTGTCACTAAATAAATTATAAACAAAGGGCTGGGTATGCACCTCAGTGGTTAAGTGGCCCTGAGTTCAATCCTTGGTACCAAAAAAAAAGAAAGAAAGAAAGAAAAGAAAACATTGAAAAGACATTACCCTCGCAATCTTGACAGAATAGATAATATTAAGCTTTTAAAAATTTTCTTTGATTTATTATTGAAATTATCTTCATATATTTTATTTTTACTTGTTTTCTAGTAAGACTGAGCTTCTTTTCATAAATGTATTGACCTACGTTATTTTCTTATTTCTTAAACATAATTTTTCCCCATATTCTGTTGAATTATTTATTCTTTTCTTATTTCTTTTAGAAAGTCATTTTAAGTATTCTGGATGTAAGTTATTTATTTGTCTGTTATGTATTTGAAATGTTGCCACTTTGCTGAGATTTCTTATTAGCTCTAATAATCTGTTAGTTGATTCTAGTAAGAATATGATGTCATTTAAAAAGTCTTGATAGTTACATCCTTGCCAGTATTTATACTATTTACTCATTTAAAAAATTGCATTACATAACCATCTTAGAATTTTGCCTGTCATATTTATGTCCATCACCATGAGAGGGATATTCTTTTTTTTTTTTTTGGTACCAGGAATTGAACTCAGGAGTACTTGACCATTGAGCCACATGGCCAACCCTATTTTTGTGTTCTTGTATTTAGAGACAGGGTCTCACTGAGTTGCTTAGCACCTCACTGTTGCTGAGGCTGGCTTTGAACTCATGATTCTCCTGTCTCAGCCTCCTGAGCTGCTGGGATTACAAGTGTGTGCCACTGCATCCAGCTAGAGGGAGATCCATTTTTAATGCCCAAGACCACAATTCACAATAAAAATATAACACATAAAAGTGAAGCATAAATACATTCATTGGATAGGCTCTCCAGATTAACACCAGGTAGCAAAAATGGCAGCAGGCTTTCTTGTTTGATCTTGTCTGTATTGATATAAGGGAGATATACTAATATTTCACCAATAAGTATGCCCCTTGCCCTAGTGTTCCAGAAATATCCTTTATCAAGTTGAAAAAATTACCTCTGGAAGTTTATGTCTTTTCTCATTTTCCTTATTGTTTGAATCCACCTCCTCCCCATTATTAATATGTTTTGCCAAAGGTTTACTTGGTTTGATGATCTTTCAAACAAATAGTTCATTTTTTATTAACCAGCTCTGTATCAACTCTGTTTTTTTAAAAATTTAATTTATATAAATTAGTGTAGCTTTTATTTCAATAATTCTTTCCTTCTACTTTCTTTGGGTTTAAGTTGCTCATTACTTTCTAAATTCTAGAGATAAGAGTTTTTAATCTTTATTGTTTTCTAATTTATATACGCATGTGTCCCTGCCAAAGCCTTGGAGAGCCCTAGAAAAAGGTTTTTTAAATTTTGATGAAATTTGCAAAATCTTGGGCATTGAAAAATGGATCTCCCTCTAGCTGGATGCAGTGTAATCCCACCTGTAATCCCAGCAGCTCAGGAGGCTGTTTCTTTAAAGGGGACCTCCAAATTGCGTAACTTTCACTTTCCCCAAAACCTGGATTCAGATACTTTGGCCACATCCCATAGGATTTAGATAAGTAGCCCTGTCTCTCAATGCAGGTCATTTCTAAGTAGTTCAAAACCTCCATTTTTCTCCTCTTGACTCTAATAAGAGTCATTTAGAAGCATTTACAAGACTCCTGGTAACTAGGTTTTTTTTTTTCTCCCTTTCTTGTTAATTTGCAATTTTATTCCTTTGTGATTGAGGAATGTGACCTGTAAGTGCTATTCTTTTGAAGTTTTTTCTTGTCTAAAACTGATGTGTGTGAATGAATGTTCCATATGAATTTTAAAAACATTATCTTGCCTCTATATATTGGGTTCCAATCTTTCTATCTATTAAATCAAACATACCAATCAATAGTTTTCTTCTTTCCTTTTTTATCTCTGATTGACACAATCAAATTTCTTATACATCCTTTTTTTTGTATTTCTAAAAATTTACATATTTAACACACACTTAAAAATGAGTATTTTCTATCAGGGTCTGGACTAAGTCGGTATTTTATATTCTATTGCTGGATAGGAAGGGACCTTGGTATTCTTTTTTATCCCCTGTTCATTTGGTTCCAGGTTGTCAATTCTTATTTCAACTTAATGTTAATATTTATTTTTTTCTTTTGGGAATTTTTTTCCCCCTTACGGTGACTGTGGTGGTGACTTCTCTCCCCTTCTCCCCCTTCTCCCCCTCCTTTTCCTCATTGTTCTTTAGTCAAATATACTGAGGTAAAATGCACCCTTTTTAGTGTACAGTTCTCAATGTTGCTTCTGAAATTCCCTGTCTTCCTCTTCATTTACTTCCTGTTTCACTGGAACATCTCCTCAAATCATTCTCCAGGTAGGGAGGTAGGGACTGTGGATGGTAACTTTCTAAGTCTTTGTATTTCTAACCATGTCATTATTGTGCCTGCTTCCCTCCCTCCCTTCATCCCTCCCTCCCTTCTTTCCTTCCTTCCTTCCTTCCTTCTTTCTTTCTTTTTTTTTTTTTTTTTTGGTACCAGGGATTGAACTCAGGGGCCCTCAAACACTGAGCCACATCCCCAGCCCCTTTTTTGTATTTTACTTAGAGACAGGGTCTCACTGAGTTGCTTAGGGCCTTGCTAAGTTGCTGAGGCTGGCTTTGAACTCACGATCCTCCTGCCTCAGCCTCCTGAGCTGCTGGGATTACAGGTGTGCACCACTGCACCTGGCTGTGCTTTCTCATTTGAATTCAAGACTGCATCCATAATCATGTTCTCATCTGTCTCTGAAGATATCCCTCCATGGCCTCCTTTCATGTAGTGTCGTCAGTGATAAGTTCAAGATAAATCTGATTCTCATTCCTTTGTGGGCAATCTGCTCTCCACCCTTCTTGAAGACTTAAGTGTCTAAATCTCTGTTCTTCATCTTCTGAGACCACAGTGCTTCTGAGTGAGATTTTTGTTGCTGCTGGTTATCATGCATCTGGTCACACTTTTATTACTATGCAGTCCTCTTTTTGTTGTTTCTTCTAATTTTTCTTTCCTTGTTTTATCACTACACAGATACTGCAATTTTTCTAACCAGGTGTCAACTTGTCCTTCTAATTCTTATTCCTTGATCCTTATTGAGTTCTGGAAGTTTCCTTGACTCTAAACAACAGCTTGACCATTTTCTCTTCATCATTTTTTTTCATTTTGCTGCTCAACTCTTGTGGATTATTTTTAAGAACCATCTTTTTATTTTCATATGCTCTGGTTGGTTCTTTTGGTTGATAATCCAATATTGATTCATGGAGTCCAAGAGATCATTTTATGTTTTCTAAGGTCTTTTTATGCTTGTTCTATTAAGTTTCGGAGTTTTCTGGTAGATTAGAGATCGATGAGAGTAAACCACACACTAAGACTGGATTCATTAGCCAAGGATCACAAGTGGCATTCACACTGAGCGGGAGCTGTCTTGATTCTAGTTCTCTAAGGAAGCACACAGCTGTTGTTAACACTGCCCAGGTGAAATATTTCTTGCCCAATTCTTTTTTAAAAATTGAGATGTAATGCATGTATCATGAAGCTCACTCTTTGAAAGTGCGCAATTCTGAAGTTTTAGTATATTTTGTGAAGTTGTGCACTCTTCACTGCTTTCTAGTTTGGGAATATTTTCATCACCCTCAAAAACAAACAAACAAACAAACAAAAACATGCCCATTAGCAGCACTTTCTGTTCTCTTCATCCTCCAGCCCCTAAAATTTTGTTAAAATAGAATCAAACATCATGTGGCCTTTTGTGTCTGACTTCTTGAGATTCACAAAATCCATTATATTTATGGCTGAATATTATTCCATTGTATGGGCATACCACATTTGTTTATCCATTTATCAGTTGATGGACATTTGAGTTGTTTCTACTTTGGGGTTTTTGATGAATAATATTACTACAAGTAGTTATATACAAGTTTTTAAAAAATATTTTCTCAACTCTCTTGGGTATGTATCTAGGAGTGGAATTGAAGTATAACATGGTGGTTTTGCTGAACTGTTTGAAGAACTGTGGATTCTTTACAAAGAATCACTGCATCACTGTGCATTCCCACCAGCAACGTAAAAGTGTTCCATTTTCTCCAGATCCTCATCAATACTTGTTACCATCTGTTTTTTTGGTTATAATTTTGGTCTTTCATTGTGGTTTTAATTTTCTTTTCTTTTCATCATTCATCTCTAGTGATGAATGATGTTGAACATCTTCTCATGTCCTTATTGATCATTTACTTACCTTCTCTGGAGAAATGTGTATTCAAATTATTTGCTCATTGTAAAATTGGGTTACTTGTTTTTCTATTGTTGAGTCATAAGAATTATTTCTATATTCTGAACACTACAATCTTATTAGATATGTTATTTTCAAATGTTTCCTCCCATGTTGTGAATTGTCTTTTTTTTTTCTTGCTTATGTCCATTGAAGCACAACATTTAAAATTTTTGAAGTCCAATTTATCTATTTTTCTCTTATTCTCTGTGCATTTGGTGATATCTAAGAAACCATTGCCTAATCCAAGATCATGAAGATTTACACTTATTTTCTTCTAAGAGTTTTATGGTTTTAGCTCCTTTATTTAGGTCTCAGACACACCTTGAGTTTATTATTGTGCATGATGTGAAGTAGGGGTTTGCCTTCATTCTTTTGCATATAGCTAACCAGCTGTTGCAGGAACATTTGCTGAAAATACTATTCCTTCCCCCATTGAAATATTTTGGCACCACTGTCAAAAGCCACTTGATCATACACATGTGGGTTTATTTCTGACTCTCAATTCTATTCTACTCATATATATGTGCCAATATGCCACAGAATTTTGATTCCTGTATACTTGCAGTGAGTTTGAAATCAATCAGGAAGTGGGAGTCCACCAACTTTATTCTTTCATAAAACTGTTTTAACTATTCTTTGTTCCTTGCATTTCCATATAGATTATAGGACCAGTTTATCAATTTTTGCTAAAAAGTCAGCTGGAATTTTGATAGAGGTTGTGTTGAATCTGTAGATCAATTTGGAAAGTATTGCCCTCATAATATCAGTTCTAATCTACAAACAGGATTCTTTTCACATTTATTTAGGTCTCCTTTAATTTTTTCAAAGATGTTTTATAGTTTTCAATGCACAAGTCTTGCACTTGTTTTGTTAAATTTATTTCTGAATATTTTATTCTTTTTGATTCCATTGTAACTGGGATTTTTAAAAAATTTCCTTTTCAGATTGTTCATTGCAATTTTATGGAAATACAATTGATCTTTGTAGATTGACCCTGTATCCTGTAACCTTACTGAACTCAATGTCATTTTTTTATTGTGGAGGTGGAGTGATTCCTAGGGCTTTCTCTACAAAAGAGCATGCCATCTCCAAATAGAGGTAGTTTTACTTCTTCCTTTCTAATCTGGATATCTTTTATTTCTTTTGTTGTTTAATTTCCCTGACAAGGTCCTCTAGTAGAATAATGAATGGAACTAGTGACAGCAAACATTTTTGTCTTGTTCCTGATTTTAAGGGGAATATTTTCAATCTTTCACCAGTAAATATAATGTTAACTGTGGATTTTTTATAGATGTTCATCTGGTAGAGGAGGTTCCCTCCCTATTCCTAGTTTGTTGAATTTTACCAAATAATTTTTATGCATATCTATTGATATGTTCATGTGGTTTTTGTCTCTTATTCTATCAATATGGTGTATTACATTGATTTTTTTGTATGTTGAATAACCTTTCATTCCTGGGATAAATTCCATTTGGTCCTTGACAGGGCTTGCCATGTTGCTAACATTTTATGCTCACGGTTTATATCTCTTCCATAATAATTCATACTAATAGTCTATGAGCTGTCACTCATATTTGCAATCGGGTCTTCTTTTTCCTGAAATAAATTTAGTGTAAGCATGGCCACATTCTCGTTGACAGGAAGGAAGCAATCACTGCCTATGCATCCCTAATCAATTTCTCTACTTCCAGCTTTCCAGAGAGCTATTTTTCCCTACCATTCACCCCAAACTCTTGCATTTAGATATGTGGTTTTCAAAAAGTGGTCCCTGGATCAGTAGCATTAGCATCACTTGGGAACTTGTTAGAAATGTGAGTGAGGATGTCCCACTCAGAGTGAATTAGTCAAATTCTGGGAGTAGGGCTCAGAATCTGTTTTTATTAGTTCTCTAAGTAATTTTGATGCACATTAAAATTTAGAACGATTAAGGATTGTGACACTAAGTTGGCTCAAGGAAACCACAGGTCCATTTCCCTGTACTCTCTTCCCTCCAGTCTTTGAGTTTAATATCTTTCTTCAGCAGTATTGGTTTTCCTTTAATATTTAGCAATATTTGGATTTGTACTCCACTTCATATTTGCAGTTCCCTGTTAGCCTAACTCTGAGTGATGTGATCTGTCTGTTTACTGCAACCTGCTGTCATCTAATTATATGGGTGGGTAGGAAATGCTGCTGGGTGAGCTGAACCAGTAACTTCTGATTTATTCCTTTTGAGTATTTTCATCCTCCCAGATTGTCCTATCCCTGAAACATCCATCTTCTTTCACAGCTGGGGACAGATACTTTTGCTTGGCACAATCAGAGGTCATGGAAGGACCAAAGTACTGGCTCTACTACTGTGGAAACCCAGATAATTACAAAACTTCCATTGCTCCTGTGTATTCCCATACATAAGCTTGCTGTGCCCTCTGAGCTGCCACTACCTTGGCCATAGACCTTTCTTTGCAGGGCTGAAGCTATGGCTTCCTCTCTTCTGGGCTGCTTTATTGGCATTTGACTTTTGCAGTCACACAAGGCTGCACACTTAGAAGGTTCCATGATTGATTTTATACTCTGCCATTGCCATCTTGTAATTCTTGATAGTTTTGAATGATGGACACCATGGTTCCATTTTTGGGGACCTGAAAATTATGTAGCCAGTCCTGCCTTCTATCAGATCTCTCTGTTTTCTGCCTTTTAGGGATGTTACACAATTTTGGTCAGCAAAGGACATCATTTCTTATTTTACATTGCTACTCAAAATTAAATCCTTTGAAAGTAATTAATGCCATTTCTAGGGATTTGGGGCAGAAGAAGTCTGGGTCATGTAGTCAGTTTACCCTCTTTATGTAATCCTATTGTGATGTTTCTAAAATTTAAGTTCAGTAATATTCTGCTCTGGAATTGACAACTAGGTCTTTGCTGTCTGAAGAATGAAGTATCAATTCCCCAGCCCGGCATGTAAGGCTATCCACAATTTTGTTCCAGGCTTTCTTCTAACCATCATGATTTTCCAGGGTCAGTAAGTTCACTATCACTGCAAGAATCAGACAGCCTTGGAATAGCTCCCATGAGTGATGTTATAAAGGGTGTGTCAAATCATTGCTAAATCCTGTGATGTCAAGGTGATTCCATTCCTTCCCTCTTCTTCCAATCACTGCATGTTCTAGTCAAATGGCCAGGGGGCTGCTTGCTGAACCCCCAGCCCACTCAGCACTCTTATTGCCTGCCTTTTCCCCAGTCCTCCCTTGACTTCATTTCTAGCTCTCAAGATCCTGTTCATTTCCTCCCAGAAGCCTCCCAGATGGCCCTGCCTCTCCCAGACCACCTCCCTCTCACCAGCACCACTCAGTTGGTCCTTCACCTGCGGCACCAACCTGGCTGCTTATGGTTGTGCCTTTTGGGATGTGTGGTTTCCCTTCCTTCCTGGCCTCAAAGCAGTTCAGGGTTCATCATGCACCCATGAGTCCTCTCTCTCATTTAAGCGTTACTCTGTGCTGTGCCCTGCACTGGTCAGTGCTGGGGACTGTGGATGACTCAGTAGTGGTTGCAGAAGTGAGTAGCTCCTGTACAGACTGCTCATCCTCAGGCCCACTGGGGCAGTTACCATTCTGTGAGCTAATGGCTCTAACAAGAGTGGGGACAGAGAAAAGGAGGAAATGGAGCTGGGGATGAGACATGGGGGGCTAAGGAGGCTTTTCTGAGATGAGAGACTCAGATAGATGACACACAACAGGCAGAGGGAATGGCAGGTGCAAAGATATGAAAGGTTTAGAAGCAGGGAGACTTGGGGACCCACACAGGATTTGTCTTGAGTGAGGCTGGGTGTGCGGTGTTGGAGAGTGGGTAGTGAAAAGGGGTGGGAAGGTCTCAGAAAAGAGGCCGGGCTCAGGAGTGGGCCTCTTCTTGGAAATGCTCATGGGAATCCCTAGATTGGCTTCAGCAGGGGAGCAATGAGCCACTTTCTAGAAAGATCACTCTGGAAGCCACTGTGGAAGATAAAAAGAGGGGCCAGGAATGAGTATAGTTGCCACAGGCTGGTGAGAGCTAATGAGCTTGAATCTTGACCTGAAACCCAGCAGAGACTCAGGGCTCAGAGCAGGAGGAAGATCCTTCCTTCCCAGCCCTGCTTCATAAGCTGAATTACCACTGGGCCAGAGCCTGGCTAGAGCTCCCAAGGGCCAGCAAAGGGCAAGCCCAGGGCAAAGTCATGCTTCTTTTGCCCCGGGGAATGCTCTGGTGTGACTTCCCAGACACTCCTAGGCAGCCCAGGAGAATTCCCAGTTCCTCTTCCCCATGGTCCAGTTTGTTATAATTGCTTCCCCAGCAACCCTCACAGTCCTCACTTTGGATGCAAGGAGCATCTTCTCGTTTCAGGTGTTGGTTGAAAGCTACCCTATTTGTAGTGCTTCCTTTGCTCTGAGGAGCTCCAAGTGTTGGGAGCTGGGAAGAGACGTACAAAATCACTCAGGAAGCCTTTAGCAGGGGTTGAGGATATCTTCTTTGGCAGATGATGTAGCTCAGACTTCCAGGGCTGTGTGACCTCAGGACAGGCAGAATTTGTGGGACCATAACCTGGGGCTGGCAGCAAAGGCATTACTGTCCCTCTCCCCATCCCTCTCTGTGCAGCTGTCCTGTTTGCAGGAACTGCTGGCAGCGCCTGTGCTTGAAGAGAGCTCCAGCTGAGGCGAGGCTGTAGGGCCCAGGGGCCCTGGAAAGCTCTAGGCCAAGTGGGGTCTCATTTAGGCGGCTGAGCCAGCTGCACATTTGGTTAATCGCCCTCGTCCTGGGAGCCTACTAATCAGGAAGCTGGGGGTTCACCGCCAATTCCTTCTCTCGCTGGTGGCAGGTTTGAGGGAAGATGGAGCTGGCCAGAACTGAGAAAGAAAGGCCAGCTTCCTGCTATGTGGGCCCCATACTTATATTGTCAAATAGCAGGCTCATTCTTGCCCACATGGGTGGCCTCATTAGCTTCCAGACCCCTTGGATGCCTGGCTCAGGTTTCCCTGTAGAGGGCACTGAGCCTGAGGGCAGCCCTCATCCATCCCTAGGCCTCTGGATGCTTCTTTCTCTTCTGCCATCCCTTGCAAACAGCCCCTTCTCCATTCTCTTCCTTCCCTCCCCTCACCCTCCCTGTGGCAGCCTTCTCTGTCTTGGTGACTCCCCCTTGGCTACGAGAGCCTTCCCAGAAAGCCCCTGCCTACAAACACTAAGAGGAGCAGGGTGAGCTGAAGGGAAGAGTACTGGTCAGAATTGGGGGTCAAAGGGACCCAATCTGAACATTGGGTAAGTGATTGTGTCCCTCTAGGCCTCAACTTCCTTATTTGTTTAGTGGGCCTTTTTTGAACAAATGTTAGTCTCAATGATTCCACAGGTGGGGAAACCCTGGGTGGAGCCCGAGGCCCCCGAGTGTCCAGGTACACCTTCAGGGATTAGATAACTCCGGCTACACTCCGGGCTGGTGGTGAGGAATCCCAGAGCCGAGCTCTGACCTCTTTTCCTAACAGTCTCTTCCCTCTGCCCCTGAGAATCCCAAGCATGAGTGTTTCAAGGTTGCCTGCCTCCAGGCTCGTCCCACCTGGCACTCCTGCTTCCCCAGGCTCTTATGCCCTCGCCCTGCTCCCCCACCAGGCCTTCTTGCCCATGGAGATCCTGCCCTGCTCAAAGTCATGTTTGCTTTGTGGTAATGAAAATTGAGAATGGGATCAGAGGCTCATAAACTCTCCAGGCGTGGAACGGCTATGGGCCTGGAGTGAGAACATGGAGGCGATGAGTCAGACCTGGCCCATCCCTCAGCTGACTCTCCTCCCTCCTCTGGGGGTCTGCCACCTAGTAGGTGCTCAACAAAAACACCAGAGATGTCTGTGTTGTAATTAGGGTTTGTGATCTGTGTTCTATAGGGTCCTGGGTTTGGGCTTTACCGCTCAAAATTCTGCATCATTTTATCTCCAAGCTTGTGTTTTGTAAGTGAAGCCTGATGTTGCATGTGCGGAAGGCTTTGCACTTGGCTCACATGTGGTCCTACCTTGTGCTGTTTCACAGTCCCTGGATGTTGCTTGGCCTCCTGCTCTCCCGCCCCGTGGGCTTCTCAGCCCCACCCACTTCCCTCTCCTGGTCCCTGCCTGCAGACAGCTGCTGTCCTCGCTCCAAGCAGAAGCCTAAAGGCAGGCAGGTTGGGATCAGGTGTTTCCACCACTCTGTGTCTGGGGTGGGGAAGCCATCCCTGCTGGGCTGTATTCCAAGGGTGACTCAGAGGGAGCCAGCCTCTCCCCCAGCCCTCTCTAGGAACCTGGTGCCTTTTGTTGTGGGGGTTGCAATGCTCTTGTCTAGCCTGGATTGGGGCAGCAGCCCCGAGGAAAGCCAAGGTGCACGCCTCAGCTTTCCAGCTCTTGGTCATTGCACCAGCATGGGTCCAGTGGTTGGCAGCAGGGGCACCTGGGAGCTCGTGTGCCACATCAGGGAGTGTGGACCTCTGGCTGTGAGGATCAAGACCGAGCTCATGAGTAACAATGTGAAGGAAGGAGCATGATACTAAGTAGTGAATTAAAGCATCATGACAGATCAAGAAGGTCCTCCAGAAAAAGAAAAAAATTTATCTTTTAGCATTTCAGCAGCATTTTTTCCTTGCTCTTTGAACAACACCATTTCCTTTCCTTTTGCACCGAGTCCTACTAATTATATAGCTAGTTTGGGTGCAGTAGAAAAAGCAGGAAATTTGGATTTGGAAGTTTGTAAGTTCCTCCACCTCTGCAAGCTTCAGTTTTCTTATCAGTACATGGGCTTCCTACCCAGGGCCACCCTCTCCCACTCCCTGCTTTCCTTGGCCTTCGCCTGTGGTGGACATGGTCTTGCTGGCCTCTTGGTACACCTTTGCCGTCCTTCTCCCTGTGGAAGCTGCAATCACATTCTGCCACCTGCTTCCCTGGGTCTGACAGAGTTTCTCCCTCCTCCTTCCATGTTCCTCATGCTTCTTTGCAGTTTGCACTGTGCAGCTCCGTGCAGAGGTGTTCTTTCCCTGTACTCACCTTGACCTACTCATTTCTGCACCCTCCGAGGCTCCTGGTGATGCTCTTGGCAGATACAGCGTATTTTTTTGGTGTGTGACCTCATTTCTGTTACGTGGTGGTGGCAGAAGGTGACTTTCCCTAGATGCACGTAGGGTCCCTGGGCTTCAGGTGGTGTTCAGACATGATGCTGGTCTTTGGTCCTTGACAAGGCATCGGACACTGGATTTTTCTTTGTTCCCATCCACATGTGGGCTACGGTAGCTCCTGGGAAACATTTGGCAGTCACTTCATCATTCCAGGTGGGGGCCACTCCATGAGGCCCAGGCCACTGCTCTCCAACTAGGCCCCTCTTGGGCACAGGCTGTCGTGCCCCCCTGGGCCTGGGGAGCATGTCTTGACATTGGTCCTTTCCATTTGGCTTCACCTGGTGATGTGAAGACAAAAGAGACCAAGTCTTCAATCATTCGTTAAAAGCAAATAAAAGAATAAAACAATAAGAAGAGCAATCTTCATTTATTGAATGCCTGTCATTACCTGCCTGTGTTCTGAGGGCTTTGTAATCATTTACTCTGCATAATAATCCCCACTCCCTAGATTAGAAGAATGAGTCACAGAGATTACATAATTTGCCCAAAGGTACACAGTCAATGAAAAAACTGGTATTTGAACCCAGGTGTCTGACCAGCACACAGTACACCCCAAGGGTTTTCGGTGCTTGGAGGGTCATTATAGAGCACTGGATCCTGCAATGTCTTGTAGGAATGAGGCCCAGAGAGGGAGAGGGACATATCTCAGGTCACACAGCAGGGTCAGTGGGAGTCTGGAATAGAATCTCAGCTTTCAATATCCAGCTGGATGCTCTTTTCACTATTTATTCTTGCTTGCCTTTGAGAGAGCTCAGCAGCCCTGGTTCCGAGCTGGAGGGAGACAGACAAGGATCCAGGTGACATAAACTGGGAAGGCAGCTGTGGCAGGCAGACAGCTATGGAAATGGGGTGAGCGATTCTGTTGGATAGCCTCTAGGTTGGCTGCAAGTGGGGAGGCAGGCATGTTCAGGGCAGGAGTTGTCCATCAGGTGCTGGCTGGCTGGCTGGGGAGATGGAGGCCTTTCCTGGATGGAGCTGCCCTGAAGTCCTGAGGGGAGAAAATAAGGTAGCCTGGAGTGGGATAGGGTCCTGGACCCCCAGGAGAGGCCTGGAGGTGGCTTTCCTCTGAGCCCAGGAACCCCTTCTCAGAGAAGTGGGGCCTTGGAGGAAGCTGCAGACACATTTTCTCGGGGGAGCTTGGACTTGCTCAGGAAGCAGGGACGTGGTGAGTGTGAGGTATCCGGGAAGCCTCCACAGCAGTCCCAGAGGCAGTGGGATGTTCAGATCAAGAACTTGGAGAGAAGTCTGGATTAGAGAGAGGTTTGGCAGTTAGTTGCCTGGATATGGCATGTAGCACTGACCCTCAGGAGAGACTGAGGGTGGGTAAAAGGCAGCACCTGGTCAGCAGCTGCTTAATGAAGCTGGGAGAGGAGGGAGTCAGACAAGATGACTGTGAGAAGGTCAGGTGGTCACAGGAGCCAGGCCGGGCCTTCTCTAGCAATGGAGTCTTCGGGCTTCCAGCCGTGAATTGCATAAAGGCTGAGAGTTAAGTCTGTGGGGAAGTGGGGCAAAGCCAGAAGTGGCTGGACAGGCCTCTGCCCATGGCTCTGGAGCAGAGCAGTAGAGGCAGCCCCCAGGGGCCTCTCAGGAGGCGCAGTGCCTGGTCAGCAGAGGCCAGGATTGGTCTGCTCACATCTCTTTTGTTTCCACAGGAGAAGGGACAGCACCATGCACATCCAGCATCCTCCAGGAGAAGCAGCGTGAGTTAAGCCTGCCCCGTGGAGCCCTTGGGATGTGTCTCCCCTCATCCACTCAGAGCCCAGAGGGTGGTGGGATCATCCTTATCTTGCCCACAGCAGGAGCAGGGGGCCTGGGGTCACTTGGCCTGAGTTTGGGCCACTCCCCTGAGCCACTCGGGTTCCTATGTTACCACACACTGGGCAGCCCAGCTGTCAGAGCCAGAGCAAGGAGGGTGAGGTGAGGCTGGTGGGCCAGCTAGGGCAGCAGAGCAGATGGGACCGTGGGAAATTTGGTGAATGTTCTCTTCACCTCCAGAGAGAGGATGGGCTATACCTTCCCAACCTCCTTCAGGTGACATAACTTCCAGTAGCCATAGGTGGCGCCATGGTGACATGACAGAGGTCAGAGTGAATGAGGTCATTCAAGGATGTGTCATGGGTCATATCCCCTCTTGAAGAGGGCATCTCTGCAAAGCCGGGTCCCCTGTGGTTGTATCCTGGTGCTTCCTGTCTTTGTTATGCTTTGGATCATACTGATCTCTTCACATTTCCTTCTGTCTGTGTTTTCTTGGAGAGAAAAGCACAGAATGGGACCTAGGAGAGACATAGTAAAGATGAGTCATTTTATTGGCCAACTCTTCCCTGGACATCCTGGGTGGACTTAATGGGCAGCTTCATAGTCGTGTGTCTACTGCCAGGCTGGGGCTGGGGAGAGGAGTCTGTATATTTTCTCAGGACTTCCTTTACTTCTCCTTCCTGCTATTCTGACGAATGGTTGCAGCTATCAGGAGCTCAGCCCCCTCTGCCCAGCACTTCCCTGGGCCCGCTGGATGCCTTCCTGTATGCTCTCCCATTCTCTGCTGCTGAGCTGAGGTGGAGGAGCCCATGAGCCCAGCCTCCCACAGCCTGGGGCCCATCCCTGAGTGGGCACTCAGGTCTCCAGAGAAGCCTGGGTTTCTAACAGACAGAGCCCCTGGCACGTTGGTCACCTGCAAGTCCCCAGCCTCAAGCACACCGAGCAGGAGGAATGTCAGGGCAGAAAGAGAGAGGGCCAATTACAAATGTGACTATGGGATTTTAGTTTAGGGAAGTTATTGAGTGATGGTGACACAGAGACTGATGCTGTTGAGAGAAGAAATTATTACCTAGTTTCCAAGAGAAGGTACATGCCACGCCATGCCAGGCAGGGCCATGGAAGAGCCAGTGGGCTGGGCAGGAGGGAGAAAGGAGGCGAAGGCATATGCCACAGCCTTTGCTGAGGCAGGAACAGCTGAGGATGGGCTGGTTTGAATAATGCCTCTGGTCTCTGAGCTGCAGACGTCCCTAGTTGTTGGGTTCTTAGCCCTAGGTGGTTTAGGGTGGGAGAATTAGTAGCTTAGTGGGTGAGTGTTAGCTAAAGGAGGCAGATGGTGGTGTGGCTGGTCGCCTGTGAAAGGTGTGTTCCCCTGGGCAAGTTTATTTTCTGTGAAAATTAGTCAACTGTAGGAGGGATAGTTTCTCTCTGGCCAGGAAGACCCCCAGGATGCCAAACCATCATAAAGTAAAAAACCTAGTTAACACAGGGATGCCATCACATTCCTCAGGAGTGTGGGAAAGGAAAAGAGCCCAGATCATTCCTGCTGGGTCTTTAGGATATGAAAACAACCATCTGACTTGGGGTTTATCTCCAGGAGGCTAATCCACAGCTCGGTTTCCCACAGACACAGCTGACTTTACAGAACAGTTAGTTTCTTCTGGACCTGACTGAAAAATTGTTTCAATAGAGGCAGTCTTTTTTTTCCCCCATGGTTATAGATTTTAGTCAAAATTATATTGTTGAAGGCTGTCATCAAATTCTGCTCCTTAAGAACATTCTTGTTTAGTGAAAAATAATAGTCAATGAAGCCAGGTGCTGTGTTCATGCCTGGAATCCCAGCTACTAGGGAGGCTGAAGCAGGAGGATTGCAAGTTCAAGGCTTGCCTCAGCAACTGAGCAGGGCCTTGTCTCAAAATAAAACATAAAAAGGGCTGGGGCTGTAGCTCAGTGGTGGAGGCCCATGGTTCAATCCTCAGTAATGAAAAAAATAAAGATAACATTCAATGTGCAGAAGAATTTTGGAGCTGAAATGGTACATTGGAAGTTGTCAAGGCCTGTGACCTCCAAATATAAACCCACCATTTTTGGCAGTGAGAAAAACAACACTGTAATGTGTTTTTTCCATAATGTTGAATGTATTCAGTGGAGAGGGCTACTTTTCAAATAATTCCATGATTATGTCCTGCCTACAATTTTTGGCATTAAAATCATTTTTCTTTTATGAAATGATGGTGATAATTGATGATAATGTGTTTGTTTCTTTTAAATCCAGAATAGGCAAAATAAAAGTCTGTGACCTGAATTAAAAAGGAATAATAACAATGTCTTACATTTCTAATGTGCTTTTGCACTGACTGTACACTTCTATGCATATTACCCTAATTAATATTTCCACTGGGCTTTTGAAAATTCTCCAAAAACGAGTTATGGGTTGGTACAAATTACTCTGAGCCTGGAGTCAAAAAATCCTGGGGCCGGTGCTATAATATCTGGCATTTGAAAGTCTAAGGCCTGGGGTTGAAGCTCAGCATCTCTGTTTGGTCATTGTGGTGCTTTGGGCATGTTTCTTAATGTCTCTGAGCCTCGGTATACTCATTGTGGAAAAATGGCCATACTCTCTACTTTCTAGAGTTGCTGAGGGAAACAGAAAATTCATGTGCAATGCCATGGTCTGCACCTGATATATAAGAAGTGCCTTACGGTTCTCTCTTGTTGGCTTTTGCATGAGCCTTAGCAACTGGAATTTGGTACAGATGGGAGGGATGATATCTTGTCCTCTGGTGGAGCTCAGTCTCATTAGTGCTCTGCTGGTCCTGTGGCTGCCTCAGTGCCATCATCACAGCAGTGAGTTTCCTCCTGAGATGGCCAGAGAGTGCTGGACTTCTTTGGATTTGAGAAGGTGCAGGTGACAAATTGCCAGCCCTTATTTGCGGTGGCCTGGGGTGGGAGGGCAGTGTCCCTTCTCTGTGGCTATCAGACAGCCCAGGCTTCATCTTGCCATTGGACAGACTGGCCTGGCACACTGCCACCTCTGGTGTGTGCTTATAATTTGAAACCAGACTGGATGAAGCCCATGGAGCCATTGTGTGCTGAGGCAAGGCGGAGGGGGGGCCTTGGACTGGGGGGCCGGAGACCTGGGGCATTTCCCTCCAACTTGCTGTGCAGTCTCTCTCTGCTCCAGCTCTGGCCCAGTCTTCTGTCCTGTGTATCCATGTACTTTTCTGGATCTGACATGCTGGGGGTTTCTGATTTTCTGTTGCTCCTAGTTGTTGTTCCTTTTCTCCTGGCTTCCTTTGTCTGTTTCTCTTTCTGTTTCTGCCTTGTTCTTGCTTCCTTATAACACAGGAGACATTTATAGGGTGCTTCCCATGCATGCCTAAGGGGTGCTGGGTGAATGCTCTGGAGAA